>DWHO01000274.1:0-22397 GCA_018247575.1 Eurytides lysithous rurik | reverse complement strand
TTTGTCCTGGGTGGGAATCGAACCCACGACCTTTGGTTTTGCAGTCAGGAGCACTAACCACTACACCAACGGGCCAACTATAACGATGGTATAGGGTATAAGATTCTCTACAGCTGTTTAGAAAAGAAAATAATATTCTTTAAACCCACTTTACAATGAGAATGACATAATTTCGCATTGAAAGCGAATCAAAAATATGATTTATATTATGTGGTAAAAAATACGACCACAATAAAATATTTGTGAACCGACTAGAAAATGACTACTACAGTGACATTTATTCGGTGTGAATCTTGAAAATATTGCTGGATAATATCATTTCAAGGGCAGTATTTTACTGCATACACGTATTATAACGACATTTTAGTTAGGGAAGATTTATGGAACGTTTACGAATAAACAATTTAATAGAACGTTTCATAAGTTTATAGAGAATATACTAATGAATGGTTAAAATCTTTGATACGCTTATTTTTATGAATAAGATCGTCTCGTCGCGCTATTTAACGTCACATTTAAACTAATAAAAAAATCAATGTGAGAAACCATCTTCGTAATACAGCTTCGAAATAAAACAATTTTTTTTTGTTAATATAATACGCCATTAATAAATATTCGAAAGTTTTGAAGCGTAGACCAAAGCTTTATGAAATTTTAATTGAAATTTTAAAAGGTTTCACCGACAACCGGATTATGTCTACATATGTCGAAAAATTATATTTTATACGGCGAATAAAAATATAAAAACAGTCACTGTTTTGATTTTCGTCTAATTGCTTTTGGACGTAAAATAACACTATCAATTTAATATAGAATCGACATAGTATCATTGTTAAATTAAAAGTAATAGGACTTACAGAATTCACCTGGAAAAGTTAATACTTCGTCAGACCCTTTTGACACTAACGCTTGTGGAAGCCGCGCAAAACTAAGTAATTTTTGTTAGTGGAAGGCACTGTGTGACACTGTACTGTTATGGGCGAGTGCCTTTCATTTGTCAACCCAATTATTCGTCTTATTATTAAATATTTTTAAAAATCTCCGGTAAACGCATTAATTTAGCAACTTAGCTCCTATACTTTTTTTACCTTAGTATAATAAGGGTAATTTTTATATGAAAGATATAAAGAAATTAGAAAACTGGATACACGTTGAAATAATTATATTAACTGTAAATATTACGTATGATGTATGTATACCTATTACAGAAGTATATATAAGAGACGAATGGTAATAATATACATACAGTAAATTACTATGGATGATTATTTAAAACAAAATAAAAACAGTTAAATACAACAAGTAAGACATTAATTAATGAAACGTGTTACCATCTATTTATTCGCATGAGTTTGGTCGGTGAGCAGAGGTGAAAGAAAAAGGTTTCTGGCGAAATTAAGACGACAAGGTATGAACATGCAAATGATCAAGTGACGGTGCTCACCTAAAAGCAAAAACAAACAGACAATGATAGCTATTATGAAATCCCTTGAGGGCGTGATGATTCCGGACGCGAGTAACTCCAACTCGCAGTCGTGCCCCGCGTAGCCAAACGCGCAAATGCAGTCGTAGCGGCGCGCCGGTTCGCGGTCCACGCAAGTCCCTCCGTTCAGACACGGGCTCCCAACGCACTCGTTTACGTTGACGCATGTGCCTCCAGCGCGGGTTGAGCCAGCCGGACACCTATACAGCACGCATTGTACTGCCTGATTCCCAGACATCGCGCACTGAGCCCCCCATATGAAGCATGCACTACACAACTAATATGACTAAACATGTGTACATAGATATCTATAGATAGGTTGATGGTATGATTTGGGTGCGAATGTGAGTGTGTGATAAGGTAGCCATCTATTGGGTAACACGACGAGACGTGACTACGCTATGCTCACTCATTATTATAAGTAGGCAGACGAGGATGGCAGCCAACGCTCCCATGCTCAGCTTGAGCGTGCGCCCTTCCTGCACGAGCTCGCAATTCTCGCCCCAGAAACCCTCGGGACAGTGACAGCGGTAGCCGGGCTCCCGGTTGACACAAGAGCCTCCGTTGCGGCATGGGAAGTAGAGACACTCGTTCTTGTCTACGCAACCTTTCCCATCCGGCGACAATACCAAACCCTCACCGCAACTAGACACCATCGCAATATTTTAATAAATACACATAATAAGCGAGAGTAAGAGTATTTAAATTATTGAATGTTAGTACAAAGAACAAAGTAAATAATATAATAAAGCATAATAAGCTTGAAACAATACGAGTACACATAAATACTTTATGATTTGAATAAGCAAATATATTAAATATTAAAATGAAGGGCATGAATAAATAAAAATATACAATATTATTTAAAAATAAGAAACCCAGTGCGCGTTCATACGAAATGTGTTAACAACTAAAAGTAAATCATATTTCATGATGAATTAGCAAGGTCTAAATGATAATTAACTATTATTATTTAAAATAAATTATTCTTTTTAGACAATTTTTTTTTGTATATAAAAGATCAATCTCATTCATTAATTGAAAGAACGTAGGTTTGAACCATTGTGTATTGTATAAATGTAATAATAAAAAACTTACGTGCATTCATATTCATTCCATAAATCGACGCAGACGAAGGGCTCCGTGCAGTGAACATTGATACACGGGCTGTTAGATGGACAATTGCGGTCTAGATTTCTAGCCATAGTTGCCTGACCCCATTGAGTTCCATTCATTGCAGGTGGTAAGGGCAAATGTTTACCTTCCAATCGAATATCATCAAGACAGCCTTTCTGAAAATCGGCGTAGACTTCAAATGTTCGAACTCCAGTATATTCAGCCTTTCCGCCTGCGTACACCCCTTCTTGTTTATCAACCAACAACCACTGATGACCATCGAAAGTAAACGATTCATTATATCTCCTTCCTTCACCCCCATCGATTTCCAGTGTGGCAGCGCTCCCATACCTACTTACTCGAGCTATATGCCACTGTCCGTCATCCACAGCTACCGAATTAAGCCAAACGTCACGTTCTTCTGTACGTAATGAATTGAGATTATAGCGGAAATGGAGTCTTGCATCTTTCACCTCCAAAATACCATATTCTCTGTTATGCTGATCACTTACTCTAAACAATTCCCCGTGAGGTTCTCGAGTCCTGAAGCGCAACTGTATTTGAGTGCTAAATCTGTCCGGTTCAAAGCTTAACGCAAACTTTACATAACTTTGTGGTCGAAAACTGGTTGGTGTTGTAGGTAGGTTACATGAAGGACCGGTCCAACCCGGTTGACACTGACAACGAGCTTCCGAAAAGCTTCCAACACAAGTTCCATGTTCCCAACATCTCGATGTAGTATCGGCTTGGTTACAAATTTCTTCTGTTTGTGGACAACCAGCTACAGA
The DNA here is from genome assembly GCA_018247575.1 of Eurytides lysithous rurik. NCBI lineage: Eukaryota > Metazoa > Arthropoda > Insecta > Lepidoptera > Papilionidae > Eurytides > Eurytides lysithous. The sequence continues at coordinate 19,010 of DWHO01000274.1, read as the reverse complement.
GTTTCGTGATAATCCAGGGTGGGCCAGATCGTACAGTTTACTGTTATGAATTAAATTCCTAATACAACCATCAAAGCCTTTACCGATTGGCATAAACTGCCAGTGATAGTGTGTTGGATCAAAGTGATCGATATACAACCCACCAATTTGCAATGGTGCATTAACATTTAAGTACTCATTAAAGGGTGGAATTGTTCCTGACGCTTGACAAGATGAGTCGTCAAACTCTGGTGGAGTTCCATCCTCCATTTCTTGAATATCGGCCGATTTGCAAAAGTCGACGACCATACGGACATTTTCGGTGTCCCAGAAAATATCGATTCGATGCCATTCACCGTCGTCCAATGACTTTTTAGTCTTAACTCTCAACTCTAAAGTACCTGAACCGAAATCAATAAGTAATCGAGGGTTACCCCTATCCAGTTCTACAGATATAAAATCTGAAACCATAATTTCTTCGGGTTCCGGAGGTACTATTGGTCCGTTGTAAATTAATACACCTTCCGATTTTCTTGTTATGAATTCGAAGCTCAAGTGAGAATGATCGCACATTTCTAATGCTGGGTACCAAGCCCACCCCGTACCTCTGAAACTTCTAGATGTTTGTTGACATCTTGGACCCGTATATCCTGGTGGACAAGAGCATGTTAAACCATATTTTCCTTCAATACATCTACCTCCATTATAACACGGCGAATTTCGGCATGTTTCAGCTTGAGTGAAGTTCCTGGCTCCGCAAGTGCATTCAGCAATTACATCAACACGTACACCCACAAGTGCAGTTTTATTTGCATTTACCATATACGGCAAATTACTAATATCCAATACATTGGTGCAAGATCCTTCACACATTTGATTTTCATAGATACATTCGTCTATTCCAACCATTGTGATGTTAATGCCAACAGACTTTTCAATTTCTTCTCGATGCATAAGGACTATACCATTTAGTCTTATTGGTTTATAAAAGTGTGCACCGTGCGCTGAAAATCGTATATCAGTAACAGGTGGATGTTTCTTTCTCAGTTGAACACTGAATACGTCAATGTTGTCTCGTTCTGTATTTAGTAAATCAGCTAATTTATCCTTGAAAATATCAAGTTTGCTTCGAGATACGCTAAGTGTTTTGTAATTCCAAACACGAATAAAATCTTCGTCGGATATTCCTGATATCCGAATTGAACCTGAATTTATAATAGCTTCATGGGTGATTTCTTTTACGTAAACAGTTACATTGGCTGGCACATCAGTCTGCGTATGTTTTCTGTCGTAGACTTTGAACTTTAAATGGTATCTACCTTCCCGTGTTTTATGTTTCAATTGAATCATACCTGTTTCTTCGTTTAATGTAAAATTGGGATGTTCCGAAGTCTCCCAGTAAAACTTTTTGTCTGGTAAATCCCAGTCATCCAAATCATATACATATACTCTTCCAATTTCAGTATCCGGTGCTTGTCCCTGATAGTTATATACAAGAATTTCCTTAGAACCCGGTTGCATTTTATTGTCATTAACATCCCCGATTACAACAGTTAAAGTACTTGTTCCCGTCATTGCTGGGTTTCCATGGTCCTTAATAATAATAGGAATAAGGTATTCTTTTTGCTGTTCCCTGTCGAATGATCGCAAAGAAGAAACAATTGCCATACCATCACCATTAGCTCCTTTCTGATCTTGTTCTACCTTAAATGAGGCCCTAATTATGTCATCAGCACCTGGATCCAGGCGAAACTGGAAGGGTGGTCCATTACTTTTTGATCTATCATCATCATCTGTGGCTAAAATCTCGGCCACTTTTTTGGGTGTTATATGTTCTGTTAATACTGGTCGATAATCTTTTAAAAACGTGGGAGCGTTATCGTTTATATCTTGTACTATAACAGTTAATGTTGCTGTGGCTGTTCTTGGTGGAACTCCGTCATCAATAGCTAAGATTTTTACTTGATGTCTTGGTGTATCTTCCCTATCTAATGATCTCTGTATACTAACAGTACCTTCTTGATTAATGGAGAATTGTCTTTTCCTATCAGAAGATCTATCGATAGCGTAAGATACTTTACTTTTTCCGCCTTGGTCCGGATCTGTTGCTTTAAAAGTTTCAAGGCTTTTACCGACTTCTGCATTTTCATAAACAGAAACTTCGATATTAGCTCTCTCGAATTGTGGTTTATTGTCATTGATGTCTCTTAGTTTTACAACAACCCATGAATAAGCTACATGATATTTGTCATTATCATTATCCTCTCCTTTGTCATTAACTTGTATTCTAAATCTAAAACCATTACTTTGCAGTTGGTCTTCATAATCTAAAGGTTGAACAATTTTCAACGAACCAGTACCATCATTATTTCTTACCATTGTGAATTTATCTGCACCGTAACCGCTATTTTCAATAACCTTGTATTGAAACTTATTGGTTTCGTCTTCATCATGGACGGTTACCGTAAGAATAGGCATTTCTGGTAAATTAGTTCCATCTGTTTCATCAACTTCTGTAAACCATTCATCTTTAGTGAATTGAGGAGGCATATCATTAATATCTTTCACGCGTATAGAAGCTGTACCCGTTCCTTTCAAACCCCCTCCATCGGATGCTACTATTTGTATTGAATAATCGGGTGTCCTTTCGCGATCTAAACAACACACTGCTGTCTTTATAACACCTGTTTCCGGCTCAATTTCAAAAATCGGGGAACCTGTTTCTTCTTCTATGACATTCTTTTCAATGGAGTACCACAATTTTGCATTATTACTTTCGGCAGGGTCATCGTAATCTAAGGCAGTCATTGTCATAACAACCATACCTGCAGTACCATTTTCTGTAACGTTCCCAAAATAAACACCTTGTGGGAAAATAGGTGCGTTGTCATTAATATCTTTTAAATTAACTTGAACATCAGCGTATCCTACAAGGCCTTCTCCACCTTCATCTTGTGCAAATACCGTGAACCTCCATTGGGGTCTTCCGTTAGGCTGGTCGCGGTCAAGTGGCTGTAATGTTATCATTTTTTACATGAACTCATAATGTACCATAAAATGATATAGTAAGAAAAATAAACAAGATTTGTCATTTGGTAATTGGGTGTAACTTACCCGAAGGACGAAAATTTCTCCCGTCGTACGATTGATGTCAAATTTACTATTAGCAGGGTTATCAGCATCGATTCCCTGGCCAGTAAGAAAATATACAATATTTTGCTGTCGGTCCTTATCGCCATCAGTTGCCGTCACCTGCGTATAGAAGAAGTTAGGTAAAATATTTATAGAATGTAATAGGAATTAAAGATTTATTAATAAGAATCGCTGTAATTATGGAGTATTCTTACCTTCAAAGCTATTTGTTAAAACCTAATGTAAACTTGATTTTTGTTCAGGTTAACAAATTTAACCCTAAATTATTAACTTTAATTAAATTACTAATGACAAATAATATAACTTTAGATAAAAGTTAAAAGTACATCAAGCACGATATTTGCTTTTTCTGAGTCGCCAGTATTTTAAGTCAAACGTACTGAATGTACCATATAGTACTTTTTTTTTACTTCAATATACTGATGTGATCGAAATTTGATATAATTAGGCGCATTGCCTTGTGAAACCCGGCTTATTATTGAATCCTCTTAGCTGAAATATCTTATTTATTGGACAACCGGTGATCAACCCATAAAGACAATAAAACTTAAAAGACACCAGAAAAGTCAAGATTTCCTGCGTGCTTCTCTAGACCCCATTAGACATTATAAGTCAACAGTCCCCTCGCTTGAAATTAACAGTCATTAGTTAGCAAAATATTCAGGTTATTTCAACAGTACTCCAATTTATTGTGAATTGAATATATTGAATGTTTAAAAATAAAGTACCAGTTTTCGAAAGAAAAGTTTAAGTAAATTATAAAACTCACTGACTCTCCAGTTTGTTTTCGTCTTACAACATTAGAGGGTTATGTGTTTCACCGTAATATTGCACAAACTTTCTTCTTTTAGAAATTTTCAACAAGGGGATTCACGAAGTTTCGGCAAACATTGTATAAGCTTATACAATTGTATATAACTTCGCTAATCAAATATTTATATTGCTTAATGTTGATGATAGTATACGATTGTTCAAAAAAATATAACCTTATCTATATAATAAAATATGAAATTTTTCATTATAAAGGGCTCGTTCAAAGTTTGAAAAATGAGGAGGGTCGACCTTGGCATAATTGCTCGGATCATTTGCAAATCTCGCCCCAATTATTTAAAAAAAAAACGCTTGTCGCTACAAGCGACTGGGGACGAAGGTTTAATTGTCTTTGCAAACTGATCTTTCATGATGGTGTTAATTACGAAGAAACCTTTCTGGAAGTAACAGGTAATAGGTGTTTGATACCGAAAAGCGGCATGTCAATAATTATTTGATTGAATGATGAACTTCTTACTTTCTATAACTATTACAAACTAATTTAATTACTATTGCCATACTTTTTTGGGTCGGCATCAATTATTTGATTTAAGTCTAATTTAACTTTGAGTAAATAGTAGAAAATAGTACATTCATCGATATATTCAATTACATATTTTCAATCAGAACTTATGTATAATATTTTTTAAGTTACTCTATTTTAGTCGTAATAGTAAAATAAGAATTGCTGTCAGCAATCTTTAAACTTGGTCGGATAAGGGTAATTTATCATTTTCTCCTTAAATCTAATTAAATTAAGTAAACACAAACAAAGATCAAGTTTCCATAGACCTACAGAATCGAGTATAAAAGCGCTTTGAAATTAAAGCACCTACTTATCTTAATCGCGGACTAAGATTAAAAATGTATGAAAGGCAAGCATCTACGGGGTACATGCATAAAAGAAAACATAAACATCGTATTTTACTTTTTTCACGTATAAAAATGTAGCCACGCTTGTAGCTTGAACACCTAGAAGAAAATTCATGCATACCACCCACAAAAAACGTGTTACTTTCAACAACTACTTAACCCATATAAATAACTTACATAATTAATAAAAACTGTTTTCTTTTGCAAAAACCTATACTTCTTGACCTTTCAGTGGGGAATTTTATTTCAAACTGTAATCGGTATAAACATTTGAAAAAACGAACAAAAAAGGTTTGGATTTAAAACTAAATTAAACTCAATTGGAGAGGAAAATAGAAATAAACGGCATCCACGATAGGAGTGGATGAAAAAGAAAGGAGAGGAGAAACAGAAAAATTAAAAAAAAAAACCTGTAACAGGGAACGAGGGAACGGTCCGGTCTCCTCTAGCGCTTGGGTTACGTACGCGCTTCGAGCGAAATGTGGCGGCATGTCATTGATGTCGAGCACGCGCACCACGACGCGCGTCGAGTTCTCGTTGCGCCCGTCGGAGGCGACCAGCGTCAGCTCGTACTGCGTACACCCACGCATTAACACACCATGCACATGCTGACAAACCACTCACCCACCCGCTCGAGAACAATTCTTACGAATCTTTGTCCATAAAACGTCCCGTGCCGTTAATAATGTAACTTTTATTCGAATGTTTACTAGCTGCTAGCTTTACTAGCTTCATCATATCTATTTTCACGTATTTCTGTCATTAAGCTTTTAGGTAACCGTTTTTAAGCTTTTCGGTAACAAATGCGGATATTATTTCGAACTTTACATTTTATTTTAATAATACATGTGTTTAGACGAGCATTGCGATAATACTTGCGTGTCTGTCGAGATTGCCCAGGAGAATTAGGTACATTCCAATTTATTGTGTATTAAAGTTGTGTTACTGTATGTGTTCCTTCGTGAAATCGAACACTTTAAGACAATTTTTATTGACTTTATTAACCGTGTACATAAATTTATCTCTTATGCGGTATCATAAAAATGCATAGTCATATATGTATAGTGATATTTATATGTATATTCCATATCAAACACCAAAAGTGTAAGGTACTCTTTTTAATTATATTGTTGACTTTGGAAAAAATATGACGAATTCTGGGCTCTTGAGATAAGCATGAAAAGCCCTAATTCATAGAAATATTTTTTTCTGGGTAATTTTTATTATGACCATAGTATAAACTATAAACTTTAATTTCTTATTAAAAAAAATCAGTAAGGCAATACGAAGTAAACCTTATATAATAATATTCATTCACACACCTAAAGTCGAGTATGAATCTCACCTATACTCGAAAAAAAATTTATTCGATTATAGAATAAATATAACTACGTAAAGTTTTTAATTAAAAATAACAGAAGCTTTTTTATATAACATGTTGATTATTGCCCTGAAAGGGATAGAACATTTTTGATTACCGTGCCCGTCGTTTTATTCCTTCACTGGATATTTAAAAACGGATCCAAATTGGAAATACGCACAAAGAAGCTCAGTCGAAATCATCACTGTAACGAAAAATGAAAAACATACAGTCGTGATTTTAAATAAAAGATTTTTTTAAATGTCGCGATCCCAGATTGCGAGTAAATAAATGTTGAAACCATTGACCGGTTGTTTGAAGAGCTTTGTCACAGCGGACAAGGTATTACGCGGCTCAATGAGTTTTAGTAGACTCTACTTAAAAACTGCGCTTTGAATGATGCGCATTAGAGGATTTTGAAATTATATTAACTTTGTACGGCTTTTGCAGAGATTGAAAGTCAAAGAAAACTAAATAGTCCGATAAACGTTCTATTTAAATCGCAATTTTCTAATTCTATACATTCTAATCTTTTCTATTACAAACATTACATAAAAAAAACTAGAATAAACCACGAACATAAAAAACAACCTTGGAAATATTTATTGAAAGTAGCGGTGATTAGCGGCGGTAAACGAACGGAACGCAAATAAAAAAGTGTATGCAAAACAAAAGTAATAACGATCGACGCTGGCAACTAAATGGGACAGTAACAAAAAACTACATTCAAACAACACTAACTCATGCCATGCAGACACGACACAAAATGAAAAAAAAAACCAACGTGATACGTCAACCCAAATAAACACTCATGCGATTCTTTTTTAGCGTAGAAAGCTTTAAAAACCGAGACGAGGGAGTTTAATAAAGAATCGAATAAGGTTTTTTCTTAAACGAGCCGACCTGAAGCACACGCTTGGGAAGATTCCGGTCCACTTCCTCAGTGATCTGCGTGCGGTAGGTCGGCCTTTCGAACACTGGAGGGTTGTCATTAACATCCTTCACATGAATCACCACCGTCGTATAGTTCTCTTTCAGATTGTCCGATGCGGCCAATTTCAGCTCATACTGTATCCCAAACACATTTATAAGAAAAAACAGTCTAACTAAATCACCTGCGCCTCGAAGACAAATATTACGTCTTCGAATATTTGTCTTGATACGATTTCAAACGAATAATATATTTATAGAAGTCGAGAGAATAAACGGAATTTATTTCAGCGCTGACAAAAAGTTAAATTAAAGTGGAATTGACTACAAATTAACTTTCCCAACTTTCCAAAAGTTACCTCTTTTTATAAAAAAATAATTATTTTCGTAACGAATAGATTTGCATAAAAAATAGGTAATGACTCGTTGTACGTGTATACATTTACTTCAATTATGACTTGTTTGTAAGGAAAAAAATATTAATTTGTTTTCATGTCTCTTTAATGCCATTGGGCAACTTTCAATAAATACGACCTGTTTAGTATTGTTGGAAGCAAATTCAGTCACTTTGCTTCCGACAGTTCATAGAATACGAATTATTATCGTCATCGGTCAGTGTCACTTAATAATTTCCTTAGTTTAAAGGGCAACTGCTCTTTGTAAAGACATCTTACCTACTATGAAACTTTGAGATCAACAGTATCCATTTGCATTTCGTGCCATTTGGATTTGTACAATAACTCCAGACTTTTGTACAAGAATTCCAAATATGGCATTTATTGTATTAAAACACTACACTAACTAACTGTCGCTCGCACTAAATGTCGATCCATTACGTAAAGTCCTATCAATTGGCTTTTTAAAAGCTGAGAACAGTTTCTAATTTTGAAACATTTGACAAATGATGACACACCAAACAAACTTGAGTTTTAATTTTAATCTAACATGACCAAAATTACATATCTTGGTCGATACTAAACGCATCTTAGTTATTACATAATTAAGACATAAACGACAACAAATTATTTATGGCTATTTAAAACCTCTTGCGTTTAATTAAAGCACCTAATTTTTTATTCTGTAGGCCTTTGCATATGTTACAGATGATTTAAAAAGCACTCTGGCGACATTTGCGCTCGTGGCTAAATAGGTCGATTCGGGACTGAATTACCGGGCTACACACGCGACAAGTGTATGCGTCCCCCAAATGATTGGGGGTTGCTGGCTGCTCATAACTCCTAATGCATTTTCTTTCAATCAGCCAAACCAGGCGTCATCGTGCTTTGTTTGGCCTTCATGAACAAGGTTACGCCACTTGCAATAATCTTCAGTCAGCTCTTCCTATTTGTCGCTAGTAATTTTAAAAGCACCATAGTACGTTTGGCGCAGTCTTTTAAGCGCAACATAGGTTGGCTAATGGATCTCTTTGCTTCTGTAACCTCTCCTAGCAGAATTTGCCTAGGCAAGCGAGTCTGTTCCATGCGGTGTACGTGTCCCATTTTAGTCGTCGCTGTTTGAGCGTAGCTGTCATGCTAGGAAGTTGTGCCGCTTATAAAACAGCCTCGTTTGTCAGGCGATCTTTTCAAGTGATGCATTGTATATTCCGAAGACAGCGCATGTGGTATGAGTTCAGTCGGGGTTCCTCTTTTGCGTACGTCGTCCAAGTTTCCGCTCCTTACAAAAATGTGCCCAAGGCACACGTTTCATGCACAAGCAACAATTTTCGTTTTTATCGTAAGGAGTCTGAAGTCCCAAGCTCTTGCACGAAGCCTCTCGAATGTTGTAGCTGCTTTGCCGATGCGAGCATCGATCTCTGCGTCCAACGAGAAGTTGAGTTGTCAACCACCCGTTTTTGGGATCGTCGTTAAGCATAATCACTGGACATCTCTGCGCTAAGACTACGGTCCACTTAGCATTGATAGATATCGAGAAGAGATAACATGCCTCAGCAAACTTGTCCGTTATGCTCTGGAGTTGAATCTGATTGCGAGCAGTAAACGTGGCGTCATTGGGAAAGAGAATACTGTCAACGAACAGATCTCGTCTGTAGCGTTTAGACTTGATCAAGAAAAGTGAGAGAGAGAGAGAGGTGAATGCCTTGTTAATCTTCGCCGAATGCTACCTTCAGAAACACAGCGAAGATTATGCTAACGAGGGCGCAATCTTGGCGAACACACCTGCGCCTGCGAAACAGCGCAGATGAGTCACCGTTGTGCACCATTGTCGTCTGCATACCCTCATGGAACGACTGTTATATCTTTAGGAGCTTCAAAAGGCACCCAATTATCTCAAAAACCGAATACAACCCCTCCCTGGCCACAGAGGCTAAAGCTTTCTCTCGGAGTCTATTGCTCTCTTACTACACTTTTCCTGTAGTTGTCTAAGAGAAAATATCATGTCAATACTTGACCGTTGAGACCGGAGTCCGCATTGTGCCTCAGGGTCAGTACTCAGGGTCACAAGCTTTTGTGGTTTGCCTAGAATAGGTTTTGCAAAGCTTTGCTGACGACGCTAAGAAGGGATATTTCGTGATAACAATTACAGTCACCATGATCGCCTTTTCCTTTGTATAAATTAACGATGTTAGCATCACGTGGTATGATGCTTGTGAAGTACGGGAAGGAGGCACTAAGTAACAAAATAACAGTGAGTTTGACGATTTCGGTGTATATCACGTCTTTGCTTGGACTCTTTCCGCAAAGTGCTTCTGATTTTTGAGAAACCAGTCATGAGTTTTTTATCTGGTACCCGAAAATGTTCCCTGCGGTAAGAAGAAATTTCACTTTCTTTCACTCTTTTGTTGTGATGCTGACACCATGTCGCACTGTATTTTGCCCACGTGTGAAGAATTTCTCGCAGGTCCCTCTTTCTGGTAAGAACAAGGTCTAGGTGGTGCCAGTGCTTGGATTGCGGATGCATCCAAGAGGATTTCTCTATAATTTTGCCGTTGAAATAAGTATTGATGATACATAGTTGGTATTTAGAGCAAAATGCCAATCGTTCCCGTTTAAGTTGTGCTTGTCGATACAGTGTTGATCGAGGCATTCAAGTCAGGCAGATGTATCCTGTCCAATGCGGGCATTGAAGTCGCCCAAAATATGCAGTCGGCCATTTGGGTGGACTCCACGTACAGTTTCTTCGAGCTGGTCGTAGAAAAGTTTCTTGATCTCGGGGTTTGAAGTTAGCGTCGGTGCATAAATGGAAATAAGGGTGATAAAGCCGCTTCTAGTATTGTATTAGACCATAATGCACTCAGACACGGGTGTCTCTATCGCATAAAGTAGGTGGTTGTGTAGTTTGCCTCGCGAATAGACCATGTTTATTTATTTTTATGCTTGGTCTCTTGTAGGTTGCGATATCGATTCCAAACCTTTTGAGCTCAACGTCGATAGCAGTGGTTTTGCGCAGGTCTTGTGCCCAACCACAACTTCCACGGGTGGTCCACGGGATGCATGTCCGCATCATACGGATATTCCATGTCACAAAGAAAATATAAGAAAGAAAATATATATTTGTGGCTCTGATGTTAACAGAACATTTTCGTTTTTTTAGATCAGGTAACAGCACCAACGTCTAGCCGGAAGGCCTGTGTTGTGTTCACTCAGACAAAACGAGTTGATGCTGAGGCTAATCAGTACCTTGTTAGTCGGGGGCTTCAATTTTTTTACACTACAAAACTTGCTAAACGAGTAGTATTGGTTCTTATTGGTATTAGTTTTTGTTTATAAACTGTAACTGAAACTGATGAAAATCTATATATAGAAATAATAAAAGGCCATAAATCTATTAGAACGAAGAAGTAAAAGTAGCCCAAGACACAAACGAGTTTATTCCATTAGAGCTTTGCGCGAATTTGCAGTTAAACAGAGACCCGGGCGTTGGGAGTACGCTGGTCTGTTTAAATGGATATTAAAGATTAAATAATTTATCTCGTGAAAAGTTCGATGAAACTTTCCCGAGGCTAACAAAGAAGAGCCTTGTGATAGCTCTGCACTAGCAGCTACGCGGCGCTAGCAAGTATCGCTCTTAAACACTTGCCTTGCACAAGCAAGGAAATTATAACACTTTACTCTCCAGTTTCAGGTCATTCATTTTAAAGTAAAGTTGCAATTAAAAGAACGATTGTTCCTGCTTTAATATGACTTGCCCCAGGAGAACTACAAAACGTAAACAGAATCCTTTGAGACCCCAATTACAATGGGTCGCCTTAAACTTTCCTTTTAAGTAATCGCTGCTTATTTTGATATAATATTACGTGAAAACACTACCTTTCGCTGCTTAAAATTTTAGATAGAGATTAGATAGATATTAAAATTTTTTTATTAATAATAAGCTTTGTTAGATAATTCCTTTTAGTAATAATAGCAACATTATAGGTTGCGCGAAAATTGGACCACAGTGAATTCGAATTTGTCAGAATTGCTTAAAACAATTTACATTGGGCCATGGTTACGTCTAACAAAGTCGGGAACTGCAACGTAGCGTGTGGTAAGTAGGCGATATATGACTTCGCTTTGTCTTTGACGTAGCGTGTACGGTTCACCACGACGGTAGTCATTTGTAAATGGTTACCCTCCACTACGTTCCATTTTACTGACGTAACGGAATCAAAATCGGGCCGAAACTACCATCATAATGTTTTTAGCGGTTAAATATTTAAATTGTTTTATTACGATTGTATTAACCGTACTAAGGTAAAAGAAATGTATACTTTCCGTTTTTGCATCGAAGACTTAACCGATATTGTAAAATTACATAATATAATTTTGGGTGTACAGTTTAAATTAAAGAGTGATGCGGGTGAAAAACTAAATCAGTTACGTTAGTTATCTGATCAAAAGATTTTGCTTGTATTAGAGTAATGAAGCATATGAAAGATATTATATAACCAAACGCGGAAAAAATATACTTCATTCCATGTACGCAATTATGTCCTGGAATGGTGCAGTGATTACAAATCGTTTCTTTATATCATATCTTTAAAAAGAACACATTAGCATCGTCAGTATTACTGCTTCTTCATTTGAATAATTCATTTGATTTATAACATTTTATTTATTTATTTATTCACACTTCATTGCAAAACCTTAGAGCTAGCTCTAAGGTATACAAAGGAATTACAAAGGGCGGACTTAATGCCATTGGGCATTCTCTCCCAGTCAACATTGTTGATTATTGATTGAGATTATGTATGTGTGAAATTATACGCAATGGTATTTCTAAGTGAGACAATCGTAGGAAGTGCTAGCTATAACTTACCCGTTTCCTAGTTTCATAGTCGAGCGCCCCGGCCACATATATGGCGCCGGTCATGTTTTTGACAGCGAACGCGCCTCCTATGTTCCCGCTCGTGATCTCGTATCGTATACGCGACGCTGCAATAAATAAGAGACAATTGTTAAATGTTCACATCACTACTGGTAATCGTGTAACAAGTAAAAATTAAAAAAACCCGAATAACCTAACTCACCACACTGAAGATACATTTATATCGTTGGTTTTTTTTTTTATAATTTTAATACCAGGCGTTTCCGTGGTATATTAACTGAATTTTGTTGAATATTAAGTATGGCAATTGATTAAATCCACTAGCCGTCAAAAGTCGCGCGATAATAAACTTAGTATAATAATAAAACTTAGTATAAAAATCATTAAATAATAACTAACTGTGATTAGATATCGAGGAACATTTTATGATCTTGGTTTTACTATTTATATCACAAGAAGTATTTGTGCCGCTTCTCGGTCAAATGGTTTTTCTTTTCTTAAATATGCATGTTTCCTCACGATGTTTTCCTTCACCGCGGAGAAGGTGGAATTCGGCACTTAAAATTGTTAATTATAAATTAACGAATTCATTGTTGCCGGCACAGAGATTTGGAGTCAGATTGTTCGAGTATATTGAATTAAAGCGCCCGGACACGGAGCTACCACGGCTCTTCTGGAATTATGCCTACAATACATTCATAGATTCTTTTAGAAGTATAACTCCTGCGGAGTCCGCGTGAGTTGGTTCTATTGCTTAGCTACTACCATGTTTCGGTTTAAAGGGCAACGTTGTCAGTGCAGTTATTGGACATAGGACAGTTAAAATTTCCAAGTAAAAAGCGCAGCGCAGGGCCCAGCTAGCTAGGGGTGGTTCTGGTTTGGTAAGAATAAGCCTTGATGGCTTATTCTTACCAAACCACAATTTTTCGTCTCGTCAGTTCATGTAATTAAGAAAAACCTCAGTCGACATGCATTTCCTATTTGATTTTAAGGAGTTACCTGGAACATTTGTCAAGTTTCAGTTTCAGTCATTTGTCCGTCGGACCAAACTGGCATCAAAGCTTTTGGTTGACAGTGGGGAAGCCTCTACGAAATATATGCATACACCATAACATCTGACAAATTCGGACCTCTTTTTGAAGTCGGTAATAAATGTACCAACGTACTTTTTAAAGTACCTTACTTAGTGACTACGTTAAATTTTAATTTTGAATTGTCGTGATGCGTCCCGAGAGCTCGATTCGGTACATTCGTTTTCATTTTGTTTTCCGCGTGCCACAAAGGGTTCGCCACTGGTTCGTGCGATTAGACTTTTGGTCGTGAACATGGCCTCAATAACGACTTTGCACCTATTGAACTGAAAAAATAGCAATGACGGATTTGTCACCAAAAAAGTTTTTAACGTTTTATTTATTTGTAGCTATCATATTAGATGTCATATTATTGTTTCAATTCTAAATTACATCTCAATTTTGATAATTTTTTGATTGACGATTTTCAGCGTTTGAATTTAATACTCTAAAAATAAAATAAAACAATTTGAATAACCTTATTACGCATATAAGTTATATGTATATTAAGGATTATATTGTGAGAAGAATGTTTGTGCTTTTCTTCACTAAACTTTAATTTTACGAGTAATAAAATGATAAGAGGTCGTGATAAAAATTATGCCTGTTTATAATAAAGGCGTACTAAAACTTTCAATGTCATAAAAAAGGTTGCATATTAAGCAACTTGTTTAAAATAAACAACAAAAGTTATGCTTTTATACGGGTGAGATTCATGTAAATCTTTTACTACGCCGTTAAAGAATCTCCAAAGTATGAATAAATACGAAAATGCCGGTGCCAATATTCTCAATTTTCGAGCAGATTAAGCGATATATAAATTTTCTACTTCACGGTTTTATCTGCAGTTGCAGTGTGAATGAGTATTTTAAAACTGGAACATAGCCATTAACACAGAATTCTCTTTTTATAAATTTTGCTCATAACATAGGCAAATTATTTAATGATACGAGATCAGGTCAAACTATTTGAATTTTTAAATTTCAAGGGATGGAAGGTGACCTTAATTTAATCGGATGGGACTGAACTATCTTCGATATAAATTGAAGAAACGAGTAATTCCTGCGCCTGAGGGCACGATAGGATTGCCCATATCAAACATACCATTCACAACCTGCGTTCCTCTCCCCGAGATTTAGGATATCTCGGTATCCAGAATTTACACTGGCTATAGTGACTTTCATATCCTAAGGAATTAAGCATTGCTTACATATTTTTTTCAATACACGGATACCACCCCAGACGGACTATGTTAAAGAGTTGTACCATTTGGGATAAGTCAAAACATCTTACGAATATTGAACGGCAAAAGCTGTTTTAGGAATGATGTTTAACTTTAAACCACCTCGAAATTGGGGGAACAAGTTTTACGTGAATAAAATATGTGCTCGAGTAACAAGTTCCAACTTCCGTGTGTAACTTAGTTCGGTTTAAAAGCGCGGTTCACAGATCCGCTCGTTCAACGTTTATCTTACTTAAATAGTAATTGGAATTCCATTAAAAGTAATGGTCAGGGTTTGTAGATAAGACCCCGGCGAGTTGGGCACCGCAACCCGGCCGCTGATCGCTGGAAGATTACTTTCATTTTGCCGGTAACCGTAATCTCTGAGAGAATTTTTGTTCGGAATAAGTTAGGGGTAGGGAGCATACCGGAGCATGTTATCTCATTACGAACACAAAAGAAACCAAAAGGAACTGTTCATAAATAAAAACAGCATAAAAGACACCATTGCTCATTCAGACAAAATAATAAATACGTGAAAATTCAAAACTATCGACTCGAAATCCACTACGAGTCTCTTTGTTATCGAACATAAAAGAAAAATATAAATTCTTATTTCTACCTATACATTAAATAATTAAGAAAAAATAAATGACGCCAAAGCCATTTGGGTTATTTTATTTAGAAAAAATTAAAAACAAAATGTAAATATTTTAATTCAAACATTATATTCTGCTGACGTCACTTGTCTATTACTTTTGTATACCGGCTTCTGAGAAGAGAGGAAATTATCTACGAGGCAACAAAGCGCACGCTCTAATGATGCGTAATAAGCTTAATATAATTAACTAGGTACCATTATACGCGCGTGCGATTAGCAAGCTCGCATAGGGTACACGTAAGACCACTGATATTTAGTACACGGACGGTTATGAACGCATTCCGTATTCTCAGACTAATTGGCTGATAAAGTAAGCTCCCATTTGCCTTCCTTTTACGCCAGGAGTTCATTTAGCGCTATACGGTCGAGTTATAAAGCCTAAAAACTAAATACAATTTAAACATTAACCAAATGAAACGGGAACAGAAATTAACAAGATATAAGAAAAACAACATAAAATAAAAAGTCTATAAATAATAAAAAAGTAGTGATCGTTGTTGCTGCTATATATTTATCTATAAGTTTCATCATGACTTTCAATGTTTCTATGTTCTTCCTTTTTGAATTAATTTTGCTATCATTGAACAAATCCATGGCCAGAAACCTTTCGTTATAAGTGGTACAAATTCTACATATGAGTGCTCTTAGAATAGAATTAGTTCGGGAGGTTAGGAGGTCAAATAGCTTGTATGAACTTGTATGACCTAGAAGTGTTTTGCTTCAGCATTTCGTCCAGTGAGTCAGATAGCCGGTGGCCTCCTCCGTGGTGTTCTCCCTCCCACTCACTTTTCTTCCTTCCCTATCGCCTCTCGTCACTACCTCTTTCAAAAATCCTTCTTCACCATTGTCGGCGTACATTTTATTGTTCTGTTTATCATAGCTCCCCCTCCCCCTCCACGGTAAAATGTTTTCATCGGAAAAAAATCACCGTGTTTTCTCCTGCTCAACAAAACGCGGGATCTCTTATGTCTCAGGTCAATTAAACGTACATTCAAATGATGTCCTGTTTTTCTTCGACAAGCTCGAAGCCCTAAATCTCCACTCTACACCCTTTTCAGCGTGGCTCTGCTTATCTTCATCTGAAGGACCTACAAACTATGCTTACGCATGGGATTTCTTTGGATTCGCGTCTTCGCAGCGGACTTTCTTAATATCAGTGATGGAGCCCTAACAGCGCGAGAGCGCCACCTTCTTTTTTTGTTTCCTACACTTTTTTTAGTAGTTCGAAAATCTGATTTGCAACGCGACCGCAACTAGGTCGGTCTTCTTTAACCGTTCACTCCATATTTCAAAATAAATCAAATTCAGTAAAGTACATTTTGATTTTCATAAAACATTGGAAATTCAAAAAAAAAATTGTGGCCAGCATTCAATGTTCAAAGGTTTTTATTAGGTGATAGGATTTATGGTCCCTCACTTATTAACAAAAAAAAAATCCAAGAGTGTTCAAAACGTAAAGATGCTTTTTGGCTCAAAAAATGTGCAAATCAGGAATAAACGTTTTCATCTGCGACAGAGCATATAAACGATTAGTTTTCTGTTCCAGTTATTCCAAATAGAATCCACTCCAATTGTTTTAGGCGCTTCTGCATGCGCTCGTTTTACGTGAAAGCGACGTAAAGTCTATGAAAGAAGTCTGGCATTGAGTGGGTGCACTCTGTAAATCGGGACAAACTAAATGACCTAGCTAATACGACGACAGGCCTCTTTTGTTATCGGGCCATGCCAATTCGCTCGCAGTTGCTACTAAAAGATACTTATGTGTGTTGTGTGATGTTTATAGTCTCTGCTTTTGTCATGTAATATTAAGAAATCCTAGTCAATCTATCTCTATTTCTTCACGTTTACAATAACAATGTTGTCAAAAACCACTTCCGTTACGAATCAAAACCGCCTTTGTTCCAAATAGTCGAAGGGAATCATAAAAATGGCGCACGTAATTTAATTGGCATCTGTGAAGGGAATAAATGGAAGTCATAAATTTCACTGCAAAGACGTCAAATCTACGATTTTTCTTTCATTGAACAGAGTATTCAATAATGCAAGAAATGGCTTTCGACCGCACGGTAAATCACGGACTTGCGTTCTATTTGGATCGCCACTTCTCAGTGCCCTCTTTCAGGCTCAGAATGTATGTCCCGCTTTAGTAATTCTATAAAAAAGATTTATCCTTTATTTGAAATCATTTTTTATCATATATTTGAGTTGACGACCAATTTTTTTAACAAAACGTGAAACGTGGCTGTGAAAGTGCATAACATTTGTTTACTAAATCAAATAAATATTCATTTAAAAACGTTTTTCTCTCCAATATTTTTAGTACATTAATTTAGGGAGATGTAATATTGAAGTTTTTATAACAATACATAGAAATAATACCACGATTGACAACAATTGTCATTGTTGACGTGTAAAACTCTTATAATTTTACAGATAGAAAAATTATTTCTATATACAAGCGAACGAAAGTGTAGCGATAAAAATAAACAATACAACTGGATATTTTGGAAAGGAAGATGTACTGCGGGTTTTAGGGGATACGAAACCTTTCACAGCAATGAATTATGGTATTTCGACGTTAAACAGCTTACAGAGCGGTGCGTTTGTAAACCAAACAGACAATTTCTATTTCAAAATGTTGAAATTTTACCAATTTCGCAACTTAATTTATAGCTTTAATAAACTAATATTATATTATATCAACTATATTTCATTTTTTACACGTTATGTTCTTAATAGTAGTTATTATTTTTTTATTGACAAATTTATTATTCTTAAAAAGTTACTTACTAATTTAAGCACATTTTTAAAATAGTCGAAATCTAATTACTCTTGGTGAAACGTATCAATTAATAGAGTGAATGATGTATTGAAAGGAAGAAGAAAAATTAAATGTTTCATTGTTCCTTTTGGAATCCGTATTTCAATCCTCATTTAGAGGTTGAGGCATGGCGATAGCTCATGTGAAAGTCGTAATATTAAATTAAATATTGAATTTAATAAAACAGATCAAAACACAAGGAAAATAAATTGTTAATTGAACTTTTTATATCCTCTGTAGACGATAGGGCTTTTGAAGAATTACATATGAATCAATGCTCTCACTATGCTCAATTTTACTATAGAAAATTGATCAAACGTTGTCATTCGTGGCTCGATTTACCGAAAAAACTGCTGGTGCGGAAAAGCTCGAAACGCGACCATTACACATCATTATTATTATAGATAAAGAGTGAGAGATAAAAAAGCAAAACGTCAGGGTTTCCAGAGATATTTTCATGGGGAGAGTCGGAATCAGGGGAGTCATTTAGAGAGCGGAAATTGCAGACAGATGGGCGGGGAGTCGCACGAAGCTCCGCTCAAAGTGAGCCTTCGGTCAAATGTCCCAAAACGGTAGCCATTCATTCATTATTCCACCCGTTCGCATAAAAGAATTCCGTGTTCATATTTTATATTTTTAATCATGGTGCAAAATATATAATTTTGAGCATAGTTTGGTTACCACCACCACCATAAACAAATTTGTATGTACATATCGACACCGGAAAGCAAAAAGGTATATTTTACGGTGGTAGAGCCGCGCAGTTGTTCCCGCTGCTGAATGGGTCAGCTCGAACCGGATTAGTACCATGACCTCACAGAAAATCGGCGTGAAGTGGAAGTGTTTTTGCTTCCGCATTTCGT
>DWHO01000273.1:0-22404 GCA_018247575.1 Eurytides lysithous rurik | reverse complement strand
TAACATAACTGCATGGCTGGGTATTTCAATTATTTGAAATTAAGTTTGCACCCATTATTAAGTTAGGAAAACACATTGAGTCAAATGCGAAACATATTATGAAGTTATTTAAAAAATATGTGACTTACTGATGACATTGATCTTAGAATGCAGGTCGATGTTGGCACACTGTTTCTTCTCCTCACAATAGACGTATGAGTTTTTGTATTCCAATTCAGTAATCCTCGATTCGGCAACATAGCTCCTCTCGCCAATAGCCAGATTCAGGAATGTCTGTTAAGATTTATAAAATTAGTAGAAATTTTATGAAAAGCGTTAACAAGTTATTCCGTGCGCTCTAAAATATTTAATTAATAAACAATTTCATCAGCAATTATTTTCTATGTACTTACCTCAGCGCCATCAGAGAGGATAGTGCGAATGTACTTAAAGTTGGCTGGTTTCTGATCATCCTTCCATTTCACTGAACCGGAACCCTCTACAATGGTTTTCGTGCCCTCTTGTTTACTGATGTAAGAGGTACTGGAAATGACATAAATAGAAAAAATTATAATAAGGGGTAAAAGTGTGTTAAAGGAATAGGACCTAGACATAAGTATTGCTGAAACAGATTTAGAATCTTGTACTTGTAGGAGGCTATTGCTATTTGATATGCTTTTATCACAAGCGTGAAAACACAAAGCAGAGGCATCAATAAACTTTTCAATGGCAATACATAAGCGAACTTTATAGAAAATGTTTTGTATTTGGACAAATAACCAGAACTACATTTACCTGCCGCTAAGAAGATTCTTATTATTGTTCGTAGCGTGGAATTCCAGACGTTTGCCGTTGCCAGCGTCTTTGCTACTGATTTCCATCTTGTAGTCCTTAAGACCGAAGTAGCCAGAGTTCGCTTGAACCTTGAAATTGATATTGTCCTTCTGAACGTTACCCTCGCATGATCCATCGAAGTCAATATCCTTGATGTTCTCTAGTTTAACTTCACACTTGCCATGCGAAGCGGTAATCAATTCGCCCTTAAGGTACAGCCTAGTGAAAAAATAAAACAAAGAACTTTAAATCTGAGTTCACGCACGACTAGATGATAAGATGATAAAAAAATTATTTATATGTAATGGCAAAATGTTTTGCTACCCAGTACAGTGAAGTAAAAGTTTTATTAATTTTATAACTTTATTTTTTAATAAGTAAAAAAAAATAATGAGACTGATAGTCTATTACGATTTCATTTACTTCTAATAAAATAACAAGGTCCCAAAGTTTTTTTTTATGTTAACGACATGAGTAACGTTTTATATTTTTAAGAATATTCTGTTTCGGACCTTGAATATGAAAATAATTAGATATAATGAAACACATAAATTTTACCTGCTTGCTTTGGGTGAGCTGGGACTTGTGTATTTAATGTCAAACAGAGGTTGTGATTTTGAGTACACTACAATGCCCTCTGTTTTATACACTCTTTCATCTGCTTGGATTGTAACCATGTTGCTGTAGGTATTAGGTGCGGAGTTCTGTGACACAAAAATAAATGGAGATGTCAAATTATTATATTGTCTAACTTGTCTTGTAACTACTTGATGTAGTTTCTAAAGATATATAGTCTAATATATTTAATAAATTATTACAAAGTAAATACATATGTTAACTCGTGCTAAATTGTCTTATTATATTAGCAATACCTTGCTGTTTATCTTGATTTCCAATTTTTTGAGTTGTTCAGCGTCTGGAGCATTTGCCACAAGCAAAATGTCCCATTCACGAGGTGGTGCATTGATTACTAATTTTAAGTCTCTCTTAATTTTACCGTAACGGGCTTGGATGTCGGCTTTGACGGCTTTTACGTCTTCTGAAAAGTTAATTATTTTATAATATACTTTTATAGAATATTTTTTTTATATGCATGTATGTCATTTCAAAATTTAACAGCATCAAAAGAAAAGACAATAAAACTTCTTATATTAATGCTAATTAAAAATAATCCAGCTGATAAGTTAAAGAAGCAGCTATTGCATCTTTAACTCATACACTGGATTATTTTTAATGTGAAATCTGTTCTATAGATTTTGAAATTTCGAAAGCGAAGCAACGAAATTTGAAGCGAATAACATCTGCTGAGTAAGAAGTCACTGTCAAATCTCAAAGTAACGTTTATAAAGAAGGTGGTAAAATAAATAACTTTAAAAAAAAATCACAGCCAAGTCATCCAACTTACTCTTTGCAGATACTTCGTAGTTGCCTTGCATGACAAATGGGTCGTGATGAGGAACCAGCACCTTGATCTCAGCGTTTCCGCTTTCAATACCAATTTTCCCAGTCGAGTCGATTTTGTAGACGTCCGCGTTCACTTGTACCGATTGGATAATGGTGAACTGTCGGTGAAAATTTTCATGTAATGTATGAAATAAATAACCGAAATAAAATTAACAATGCGTTCTGCGTATACAATTGTAATACAAAATACAGGTAATCGATAGGACATAAACATCATGCGAAATTAGAAATATGTTTTTAAATTTCATTGGTATTGAAGCATTTACCTCGTTGAAATCACTTGACTCAGGATTAATGAATTGTACGTTGGATATCCATTTTATATCATGGGCCTTCTCGAACGGCAGACGCAGAGAAACGGTAGAGTCATCAATGTATCTGAGTAAGATAAACAAATATTAAAATAACTGCTAAACCGTCAATACATACAGATTTACAAAATAATCATTTATTTATAATTCGATTTAGACGCAAAATGTAACTTATTATCACGTAATACAATACAATAATCAAATCTCACAACAGGAGCTTTCGGCTTCTTGCTATATGTAGTATGTATTTTTATTAAATTTGTTTTATTTTCAATTTTAGGAGAAAAATTATGTGAAATAATGTCGTATGTACTAGCAACGGCGCATTGTAAAAACTTGTCTTCTTAAAAATTGATTTCTGCACAAAGATATGACAACAAATAGGAATTATAATAGGCGTATATGCTCAAGTGGTAGGACTTCTGTGCAGTTCGTATAGGGTGGTAGCACTGGACGGTCAGTTATCCCACCATCGAGCATTGATGCGTAACTACTGTATTTCGGTTTTAAGGGCAATGTTACTAGGCGTGCAGATATAATATCTAAAATCTACGAGTGACGAGGGTGGCGCAGGAACACCTGCTTGCCATCATCATAACTCGTCTGGTCAGAAAAAATAACTTACTTCAGGACTCCGTCCTCGGTCTTGAACACCCAATCGCCGACCACCTCCAAGCCTATGTCGTCGCCGTAGTTAGCCTTGAGCCGGTAGTTATCGTCGATTAGTTCGTTATCGTTGTATGTCGTGGTCGCGGTCAGCGAGAACGGTTTCGGTATGAGGTTGCCGTTTACGTCGATCTGTAAATACGATTCCACTTAAAGTCTCTGACTGGTATCAGTTATGCTTGAATGTTTACATCGTTCCTAAAACACGCACTCTATTTCGTTAACAGTTGGATCTATAATTGCTTGAGTATACGTCGTTGACAACATGTAGGACACATGTTGTCAACGACGTATACTTATCGTATTTAGTAATTATCAAACCAATCTTACCTTTACATCCCCCTTCAACTTTCCGTTGTCAATCGGAACATTCTTCAGGGAGAATGAATTTACAAGCTGTTTGCCATTCTTCAATTTCAATTCGATTTGTCCTTCGTAATCTAATGTGTCCTTTTCGAAGTTGGTATTCACAACTTTCCCTTTGTACCTGATGATTGAAGCAGTTGCTCCGCGCTTCTCCGCGTCAGATAGTACGAGATCAACATTGCCATTGACAATCTAAAAATAATCATTCAAATGTACAGTAATCATTCAAAGGGGAAACACAGCTAGTTTTTATTACCATGCCTCGTGGAGTAGGTTCAATAAATATTTAATTTCTTATATTTAGTGTAATAATAATAGCAAAATGATAGTTGTTGTACGAACGAATTTACGATTCTAATGTAACAAAACACCAAACATCGAATAAGCTTACATTGTCTTTCTCGTTGTAGTCTCTATTCATTTTCATGGTGAGACATCTTTCCGTAGGAAGAACAACTTCCACATTAGCATTGGACTTTCCTTCGCCCATTACTTCACCGCTCTGATGGATATTGATTTCCGTCTTCTTGCCAGCGTACTCGAATTTATTCCTTTGAAAACGAAATCATATATGAACATTTTGAATTTTTGGTGTTTGTTTCACTTATTTACAATATAATTTGTGCGTTGGTTGAAATGCAAATTTAACCTATAATAATGTAGTTTTGAACTTAATCAAGAAGAGGAAAATACGTACTGATATTATGATTTGTAGCCAGATATAATGTTAATAAAGTAGACAGATACAGAGTATCTTAATATCTGATGACCTGTTTGGGGCAGTTGCTAAGCTATTTGCTGCGGCGTCACGGGTTCGATTCCCACCCAAGGCAAATATTTGTATGAAATACAGATAATTGTTCTGGATCTGGGCGTTTGTCCGCGCGAAATTTATGTATGTAAAACGCCCTTATAATTCAAGATATTTCAACATATCTTAAAATAGGGGCAGTGCTTTTTTTTAAAATAAAATTAAATATAGTCTACAACTTACTTAGAATCCGTCAATTTCGCGGTCCTCTTATTGTTTGTGCTTATATGCAGCTTGTCATTGTTGTCCTTTTCAAAGTTTAAGAATAGGTCTACTTCAGCGTTATAGACTGGGTCCTTGACGACGAACTTAACATCACCCTTTATCTTACGTTGTGCCTAGAGGAAAAACAATGGGGATCGTTACTTTTCGTTTAACGATTTTAAAGTTAAAAATGTTTTTTTTCAGAAATATTATGAATAAACACGGGCTATATTCTGTCATCAAATATTACAATAAAAAAATACATTGAATATATCTGGAATCGAAATTCTCAGGAGGTTTAAAGACGAGAACTTACCTTTTTAAAATCAATGATGACCATTCCATTGCCTTTGCCGTCGCTATCGGTTACTTTAAACTGACCGTTCGCAGCGATGGATTCTTTGAGGATGAACTTCAGTTGGCCGCTGGCATTGGCTCCTCGGTTCACTTTGAGTAAGAAGTCCAGAAATTCACCCTTGTTTGATGACAGCTTGGCATGAGAAGAATAGAGGTTCGCGTTCTCAATGACGCCGAGGTCAAATCTGAGTAAGTTATGCAAAATTTGTTAAGAGTAAAGTGCAAAATATCAATATAGGTAAGAACGAACATATAATAAATGCAAATGTTGACTGCTTTCGTGGCCAAGTGATGTCTGCACTTTATAAATCGGAAGTCGTAGGTTCGAATCCCGCAGGGGGCAACGACTTTGTGTTGTTTTTTTTAAGCTGAGTTAGGTTAGTTAGTTACGGACTGATCACCCGATTACCCGAAAAGTAAAACGATCCAGGTCGTGTCGGTTATCCATCCCATCGGGCTTTGAAAGTAAAGGAAGAGTGAATGTACTTATTACGTCTGCGCAAACGCTTATGCACTATAATATATCCTGCATACTTGGCTGATTTCTTGTAGATAGGCCGTCGTGATCGGAATCGATCAGGAGGACATTATTATTATTAATAAATGCGGAAAATAATAAAACAGAGTAATATTCAGTGACATCTTACTTAATATCTTCATTCTTTCCACCACCAGAGATCTTAAGATGGCCAATAGCACCAACGTTCAGGTCATTAACCTTGTTTTTGTGCATCACCATGCCTGATAATTCGTATTTCCCCACGCCCTTCACAACAATGTAGTTTTCGAAATTGGATTTATCGGCATTGACAATATCTCTTCGAGCAAACAGCTCTAAGCCTTGACGGTCTAGTTCCGCCTTAAGTTTAACGCTGTAATCACCAGGTTTCTTAATTTGAGTTCTTGCTTCAATATCAAGTTCAGCTTTCTTATCGAAATATTGACCTTCTACTTCGATGTCGATCTTCTTACGATCTATTTGTGCTTCGGCTTTGAGTTTCAGTGGCAGACTGTGAATCTCAACTGTAATAAAAATATGATCCGTTTGTTACTTTTTATATATTTATAATTAACTAAAGTAAAGTAAGTTAAAGTTTCACTTCAGAGTCAAAGGCATATGAAAATAATAATTTATATCTTACATTTGTTCTTGGTGATTATGCTGTACTCTTTAGAGTCCTCGTGTCGTTTGTAGAATTGATTGAAAGTGATACGATTTTCAGAATTACGAAGATCCCCGCCGTACCACAGATCGATGTCATTGTGATTAACCTGTCGATGAATCAAATGGGTTGATTTCCTAATTGTTTGTTTTAAATAAACTTAAGTTGGCGTATTGGTGTGTACTCACTTCTTTGTTGTTTTCGAAGTGGCCATTAATCTTGAAGTTGATGTAAGAATTAAGAGTGTTCTGGAATTCCACTTTGACATCTGCGTTCTTCATTGATGCGCCCAGAAGCAATGTGTGCTGGCCCATTTTGCCTTTGACGTCCAGATCAAAACCATTTGGCACAGTTTTGTAATGTCCGTTAAGGTCAAGTGGGTCATTAGAATGGAAGAACACAGCGTTGATATTTTTCAAGCTCCACGTGACTTCGTGTTTTCCGGTGTCGTGTGTGATTTGTCCTTCAACTTTCACGACTTGCTTTCCCTTGTTATCGGGCAGCGAATATTCTAAGACTGGTTTGTAGATCTCATTAGAGCCTTCCCTGCGTACGTCGAATCCTAACCTGCCGTAATATTCTGCAGCATCCATTCTGGCTTTGGCAAGAAGTGCGTACTCCTTGGCTGGTTTCATATACAAAGCAACTTCCCCAGAGACAACTTTAAATGGCGAGTCTAAAGCCAACCTTAGGGACTTTTCTTCGCTTGACATGACGGCATCACCGTTAAATTGTATTCGGCCAGATTTACATCCTATAAAATTCATAGATGATTTAAGTTATTTTTTTTTGTTTTGGAAAAAGAACACACTAAGTTTGCGAATGCCGTTTGTAAATTTAAAAAAAAAATGTTTGTTGAGTATGATTTATAAAATTACCTTCAGCATCAAAAAGCAAGTCAACTCCGTATTTGCCTACTTTCGGGTCCCAGCGCAAAACGCCCTTAATGTGATATCCTCTAAGGTTGTTCTTCTCTAATATCAATTTAACGGTCGCTGGTCCGGTAAGTGGATAGCGGGCGACAAACTTCGAAATGGAAGATTGAGCTTCAGGTCCTAATAAAGCAGTTAAATATAGTAGCTTTAAATAGATTTAAAATTTGTATAAATTTTCATGGAAACGCCGACTTCTGTGCTTTATTAAAGTAAAGTTTCTTAACTTATTTTTTTAGCATATTGAAACTTACCGGAGACGGAGAAAGGCACAGAAACTTCTCCGCATAAAGTCAAACCGACAATGTCAGATAGCTGGTCGAAACAACCTTTGTATTCCTTAATGTTGGCGTCAACTTTGACAGGGTTTATTTTTTCCATTTGGCCTCTTTCAGCTGTGAAGTAAACCAGTTCGTTCGAGGCAACAAGTATCTCTTGTTTCTCGACAGGTAAACCCAACTGGATGTCGAAACCACGCCCGTTTTCAATCACCTGAAACGGAAGGAAATTTTACTATCTGATTTGACGAAGTAAACTGTTTACATAAACTTCAATATATAAAATTTTATAAATTAATACTTTTTAAAGTCATATACAACATACATAAGGTCACATACAACAATTGACTGGGAGACTCGGGTTGACTGGGAGAGAATGCCTAAAGGCATTAAGTTTGCCCTTTGTAATCCTTTTTTTGTTAAGAGGTTTGCAATAAAGATTAAATTAATAAATAAATAATCGTTATATATACGACAAATACCTTGGCGATAAGATGACCACCGGTGGAGGAGTGCAAGTTCGTGACCACTTTTAGACCGGTTCCTACTGCATCAGCGTCTATCATCATAACACCAGCGATTTCAATGTCGGTGGATGGAATCAGTTTAATGTCGACTTTGGCGTTTTCAGGGTTACGGAGACATTGGCGGATATCGATATTCGTTCCGACATCCACCCGCGCGGTTGCAGCACCGACGAGGTCAAGTTTTAGCGTAAGACCAGTCGACGTCGGGTATGCAAGCTCAGCGTCCAAGAAAAGGAGGTGACCGCGGATTTCATTCTGCAAAGTAAATGAAATTTTCTTTCAATTTTACTTAATCTGATCATTTAAATTTAAAGAAAAATATTTTTATTGAAGAAAGAGCTGTTAACGCATTTGTTGCGTTTGTTAAGTTAGCCTGAAGCATGTACCTGGAAGTTTTTAACTTTGTTCACACCGTCGTGAAGTACGCTGATGATCTGATCGAGGAAGTTGTCAAAGTTGAAGCCTTTGTCGTCACCGAGAGACAGAAACACGGCGTCAGTGCCGAAAAGTTTAAGGTAAACGTCGAGGTCCAATTCATTGTTATATGGCACTGATTCTGCTTTAACCTGAAAAAAACAGTTGCATCATTTAGAATATTTTTTTTATCGATACTTGATATGATGGTAAGTAGCGATTAATCTACAGATGGTGGACGCGCTATCTCAGTAAGAGCCTATTCACTCCCGCCTTAAAGCCATTTAAGTGATATTTGGACTAAAAAACTGACGTATGTAAATTTTTCCAATCCATTGCTGTACATTACGAATGAGGAGGCAAATCTTTTCATATAAATGTGTAGTATGTCGACGACATAAGGGTGGATGCCCGCCATACGTCTGGTCGTACGTTGATGCCTTTCATCAACGGACGACCGGGAGAGAGGAATTTAATTATGTAATTCCTGCGCACACTCCTCCAAATGTAGTCTACAAAAGTTGGAGAGACTAGCAATTTTGCGCCTGTGCTCGAGACTTGGTAAAATCATTTTATACATAAATTAAGTTTTTTTCTCTTTAAATTTTTCCTTACAAAAAAAACAATATCCTATATTTTTATATTTTTTTATGTCTTATATTCTTTCCTTCAAATGCTTACGATTCTTTGTTTTTTAGGGCCAGTTTTTATTGACTGTGAATTACATGTTGATTAATTTATATTTTAAAAACGTGTTTATATAGATTTTTTCCCTTAGACTCTTGTATATTATATTAGCTTTAATGGTCTATATCTACACGATAAATATAAACTTGAAAAAATATGTACTCACTTTCTTGTCGAAGTTATCGACTTCAGTTTTGATTGAACGACGGCGCCTCACTATGCCATGTTCTACCTTTTCCTTGGATTTCTGCATTCGCTCGACCAGACTATCGTAGATATCTTGGGGATTGGTTCTACGAAGGTAACCTTGGGGCCCGAAGAAATGCTCAATCACACGATCGAGATTGCCTTGCCGACCACCGACCTTATAAAAGATATTTGTTAGCACATTAGTTCTTTTTTTGTGGAAAATATTTCGTTATTTAATTTAAACGATAATTGAAATATTAATTAAACGTTAGTATTCGTTGCTTCTGTTGGGTGCATAATTTATTCGGATAAAATGAATACTCCGTTTTAGAAGGTTCATATCACACGTAGTGGGCGAGTATTAGGTGTAATAATCTAGAATATAATCTAGACTATAATCTAGAATATAATCTATATTATGTTTATTAAAAAATCAAACTTTGAAGCTAAATCGGAGAATTTGTTTTGGAGCTCACTTCAAGAATGTTGAGGCTATGCCCGAAAACTTCAGCCGTAAGATTCAGACTTGCAGAGCGGGGCAGGAATGAATCTTGGGAGTAGATGAGTGTCTGTTCTACGTTGCCTCCAGCGCCCAAGGCATTGAGGTCGAACGAAGCCTCACGATAGAAAGAGTATTTCCTAGAAAGACATAATTAAAATATATTATTTCATAAAAATGTCAATATAATTTTTTTGCAGTTTATATCCTTGTAACTCTACTAACGACAAAATAGAAAATTTAAATATATATATATATTACTATACTAATTGATGTAGCTTTATTTTTTCAATAATAAGTTCTGGTTTTATATGTACCTGTCGTCAATGTTAAATTTATTAGGTGTTCTGATTTGTCCATAGTGGATTCGGGCGAGACTCTTGTCAGGATTCGAAGACGTGCGGATATGGCGTAAGGACGTGGTGATGAAACGGCCAACTGTAAGTTATTACAATAAATTGAAATTGAAACTGCTTTTTCTCAATATTTCTTTGCACCATATCGGTGTAATTTTGTTTTCAATCTTTTTACCTTGATGAACTGGCTCAGAATCGAGAAGAGTTTTAATTTCGTTGGCCGATTTCCCGCATGGACATCCTATAACGGCCAAGTAGGCCTTTATTCTGATTTCAGAGTCCAATTGTCTGTTCTTCATCAAATCCAAGCCGGTATTCTTTAGCTGTGAAATTATCAAAGAGGTATTTTAAAATGTTACGTTATAACAAATTAGTGATCAGACGAACTTGTCATTAATGTAATTGAAAAATTTTCTACTCTCGAACCTTTTTTCTTTCGAATATAACTTAACGTATAGGCCTTTATATTTATTTACCTCGAAAACTCGCAAAATATTGTAAGACATTTCACAGTAACATTAACAAAACTTTCTTTTTCCAAGTCCGTTATGAATTATCATACCCTATATCAAATATTCAGAAAAAAAAAAAGCAAATTGTATTTATTACCTTGGCAGTGCAAGGATCCGCAAGGAATGCTTCTAAAGCCGCAACTCTTACTCTAGCCTTCACGCTATCGTCAGCCGCGCAGTGCACAAGCTTATCGATAAGATTGTTCTCCAGATGCCTGATATTTCTAATACCTTTCAGAGCAGCAACAACCTTCAAAAATCAACATTCAACTTTATCTACTATCCG
The DNA here is from genome assembly GCA_018247575.1 of Eurytides lysithous rurik. NCBI lineage: Eukaryota > Metazoa > Arthropoda > Insecta > Lepidoptera > Papilionidae > Eurytides > Eurytides lysithous. Next base: position 11,569 of record DWHO01000273.1, on the reverse strand, counting down.
CTGTTGTTTGAATGACAGCAATAAGAACTTAGCAACAATATTCAAAACTAATCAGAAAAATCGTTTTATGACATGGTTTTTGGATATTATTTAAAGTATAATAAAAATATAGTTAAAATTTATATTATCCACAAGACTTACGTAATCTTCTTCTACTTTGTTTTTGGGCTTGCAGTTTTGTAATTTGGCAGCGAGCTTTTTACTTAACGCCACAATGCCTTCGGATTTGCTTGTATGGCAGTTGTGATCCTTGCAATAGGCACCTGCTAGTGCTCCAACGCCCAAATAAACTTCTTTAGGTATGTTTGGTCTGTCCAATATGGACTGAAAAAACATGTTATTTAAACAATTGCGTCACGTTTAAATGCTTGAATTACTTTTATCATTATACTACTTACGGCGGCTGATTTCATTGCTTCATCGTTAACGTGCCTTGCGTTACCCAATGAGAGGAATACAAGTTTTTCTTCGAGTCCAGATAGCTCCCTGGCCTTAAGGATCTGAATAGAGGCTTCGATGCTGTAACCTGTACCGGCGCGGAGAAGAGCATCAAGGAAAACTCTCCTGCAATCGTAATTGAGAAATCATTATTATCTATAAGTCTAATTGTATCTTTCTATAAGAATAGAAAACTTTTTAATCCTTTTGCAGCCTATTGTACTCACAATGCAGGCCGAAATTTGGCAGGTATGGTTTTTTATAAAGAGATGCGCAGATGTCTTTTATTTCTTACGTGTGATACGATTCATAAAAATATATAAAATAAGTCAACGTTCCTTGTTCCTATTTATACTGTTAATGCCAAACGAAAACGTTAAGACAACAATGTACTTACTTATCCAGGCTGTTTCCTTTCACTTGGTTAAAAAGTTTCATCAAATCATCTTTATTCGTGGTACGTAATACCTGAAAGGAAACGTATAGTATTTTTTATAACATAATTATTAAAAATGTTATTTTTGTAAAAAAAAATCGTTAGATGTTTACCCTGACAAGTTGAGCGAATTTGCCCGCAGATTTGGTGGAGGCTTCAGAATTCAAAGCTTTGCTGGTGTCCTTCAATACACTGAGTGCGTTTTTCAAATTACTTTGTTCAGAGACAACTCCGTGCGGGTTCTCAAAGATGATAGTACGCCTCTCAGGGCAGTTACCTGGAAACGAAACGTTTTTTATAATATTTTACATGGTAATCGATTGCATTTATTTTCTAATTCCCTGTTTGAAACAATTGTGTCTTTTATGCAGTTATCGTGTCAGAGATCATGAATTTCAAGTGCATTTTTCAGTTAATAAATTTGTGCTAAAAAAGAGACACCATTCATGTATTCGTCGTAGTTGACATTTTACCTTGGTTTTCACCACCCTGTGTCGTTCCAGTCATGGTCAGTTTAGTGTTCACTTCGGCATGAGCGCCGTTCTCTCCGACCGAGAAGGGTTTGTACAGATACTGTTCCGTAGCCGACACTTTCTCCGGTACGCCGTTGATGACCTTCGACTCAACATTTAACGTGGACTGAAGTACCTGTGTGTCTTTGATTTCCTGGTAATAAAAACATACCATTATAATAATTAAACTTATATCCTACAAATTCACCATCGTCAAGCCTTTTTTCAAAAAGCAAATTTATTTAATAAAGTAACAATTAATTATAAATCTATTATCGAGTTATTTATTTTTGACTACTATCGTTAATCTTAGATTTTACTAGACCGGATCAGATCCCCAATCAAGAGTTAAAACTTTAATATTTACAGCGGCCGGGTTGTAGACGGCTGTCAAGAAGTCGTTTCTGCCTTGTTCGCGGTGAGCGCAGCGTGAGAGGTCGCGGCTGCGATGTACTAAAGTGGCGCCACCTTCTTGGGATGATGAGACTTCCGTAAAGCAAGAACCAAACACGTCAACCTGTTACGAACGAATAAAATAAATTAATAATAATAATATGCAATGGAAAGAACTGAAAGATAATTTTTTGTCAATGGATAAGATGCTATAAATTTCTATAAAATAAATATTTATGTAGAGGGGAACAGTTACCTGAGTGGAAGGTTTCTGTTCGGTTTGAAGCAATGAGATGATGGCTCTCTTGATGTTGAGGGAGCGCCTAGTGTCTCCTTCCTCTGCGCAGATTTCCGGACCAACACGGCCATCTTGGAGGCTGAATCGTACCACCTTGTCTATACCAGGCGGGCTGGGGTGTTTCTGCAAATATTTAAATTTAATCGTAAAGCTACCAACGAATGAAAACAATCCAAACTAGAATACTACAATTTAATTTAGTTTATATGATTCCGTGCGAGAAATAGACTTATCTGATTCAAATTAGAAATTACTTAAAAAAAAAATGTGCGATGTAAGATACGGGAAAACCGTCGCTGAGTATTGGGACAGTGGAGGTTAGGAAAAATTTATTTTACCTTTCCATCGGGTGCCGATATCGTCATAGAGTTGACCTTGAGTGCGAGTGCACAGTTGCCTAAGGCGCTCACGGAAACCTGTCCGAAAATCTTCACGCTGGTTTCCTGTTTCTCCGCTCCGGTCACGTATATAGAGACGGTACCGTCAACACCATAGTTGTAAGTGTGGCCGTCCAGAAATGTTGGTGACGATGATGCTAGAAATAGAAAAGAAATTAAAATTTATGATCTATGTTTAATGAAATTGTTTTTGCGACTGCTAGATATAGTGAAATAATGTTTGAAAAATAAAGAATAAAAACTCTTTGGATTCTATTCCCTGTGATTCTACGAATTGTCTGACGCGACAATGACCAATTTGATTGTTGAGATTTGTGCGAGACGATCTCTTCGGGGTACAATGAAATGAGTATGATTGAATGATACTTACATCCTTGGCAGGCCAGTGAACATTTGTCTGAAACAAACATAATTATTACATTAGCTTCTTTATTCAATTTGGTAAAAAAACTGCAGTATTGTTTTAGTCTGTCTCAAAGAAACTATCCATAAATTCACTTTGGCTTGAGTTGCATTACCTTTTTTAAATAATTAATCTTTGTTAAACGCCACCATAGTCCAAAGAGTTTACCATTGCCATTTGCCATAAAATATTTGTAGCTACTTATTTTTAATGAACAAAATGATAATGTTATGGTAGATGGCACTCTAGCCTGTAGCCTCTAGCCTGTATTAGCAAATTGTACAAATTGGCTTTAAGCTTCAGGGTAAAGGTTTATCTCTATGCTTAATAATTACATCCTTCAAAAAATTAACACAGAAGTTCTTGCGCATTACTGTTTGGTAGTATTATACTCGTAAATGGCAATGCAGTTGGTTCGCCCCCAGCGAAACTTCTAAAGAGTTCCTATTTAAAAATGAAATAAAACAGAAAAAATAATTTAAGAGGTGGTAGAACAAACGTAGTTAAAAGTGAAAAATTGTTATTCAAATATTATTTACAATATTGATAAAATTTATTATTGATAATTATTACATATATATTTATTCATTCATTATAACCGAGTAAAAAATAAATAATAAACTAAATAATTTAAATAAAACTTAACCACATTAACTAACTAGACAATCACTATAATGTTATTATTTAAATTCATCAAATATATCTGTCTCGGTCGATTATCATATTCTGAACAAATCAACAAAACATGATACGATAAATCATTATAATTGAAAGCCAATTACGTGCTATCTAAATGAATAACACTCAAAAGTCAAGGTACAATGCAACTTCTATTTGCATTAGAACTACAGTGTATTGATTGTGCCAGGTTCCGGGTCATATGGACCATGTAAACAATTATGAATCAGCTGCAAACATTATTTAAGCACTTTGGGTACATTCCGATATCCGAATGACGCCTCCTATCTGTATAATATATGTACATTTATGTTTATAATACAGAACACAGTTAGAGTCTAATTAGTACTTTTAGGCTCTAAGATAATAATGAATTTCGTGGAGAATAAGAATCCAGATTATTTTTCAATTTCTCTTAAAAAAAATGGTTTGTGTTTCATCAATATATCCTCCTTCCTTTTCTACATCATACAGTTTCAACTAGTTACTTCTGAGTAATAAAAAAATATTGTGTACGCTTATACAACATTCTGTGCACATTTATCTTCTTTTTTTTAATTTTTGTGTGTCCATTTTATTTATATTAACGTCAACAATACAGTTTGCAATGTTTTTAAATTGGTATACTTTTTGATTAGAATCACTTCACTGGTCGAACCTCGACCACTAGCCAAATTACAGATACTTTATAACATAATAAAATGCCGACAATGAAATTATTTTCGAAGTGTAATGTACATCGACATCCGTGGTCCTAATCGAGAACACAATTGAATGGTAGGTAGTTGAATTTCGTAGATACAATTCCCAATAACGCTAAAGCATTGTCACATATACTCAGCATATGTGGCAGGTAACCAACAAAGTTGGTTTTCACAAGGCCAGTGAATTTGGATAGTGATGATATCCCCGTCTAACATGTGAGATGAAAAGTACATGGATAAACATCAGACAGCGTTGTGATCAGGCTTTCAAGTTCAGTTCAATTTCTCTGTACCGTCCCGTGAACGACAAATCCGGCGAGCGTAGCGGCTCACTAAACGCAATTACCCAATTTGGCTAAATCGGTGGGGGAGACGGATTGTCTTTGTGATTTTATTTGGGAACGGATAGCCTGGGGTTCCAATGGCTGACGCGTCTCGCTCTAGACTTTTCTCAACAGTAGGCGCATACGTTTTTGTTATTTCCTTACCTTAGTGTTTTAAAAGGTCATTAAGGATCATTCACAAGGATTATAACTTTGAAAGTTTTAATTTGCATTGAACGCGTTATGAAGTAATGATGATAACAGTAAAAGATATAATGCGTTCACTCAATATAACAGTAAATACAACTAACTAAATTGACCGCTAGCCTAACCAGATGTCCTGGCAAGTATATACTTATCTTAGTTAATTATTGTTGTTATTGTCAATTTAAACTCGAAGTTAATTATTAGAAGCATGACGAGATTACGATTTTAAACGAGAAAAAAGTCCATAGACCAGTTTTAGTAAGAGTATCAGCGAATTCGTCGAGGAAATTTTGATTTCTGATAACTCATGCTAATTAAATGGTACTAATAATAATGGTACTGGTAATGTACATCGCTGTACTAGTGCGTGATTTCATCATAATTATAGTTTCTATTGATAAGAATATTAAAAATGACCTCCCCACTGATGTCAACTGCCAACATGGCTTATCACAACAATTATCACATTGGTAGATTAATATATATAAGAAAGTAATTACCGACGCTTACGCTATTTTGCAGTGTATGTAACGAATGCCACAGCGTCGTCAGATATCTTCTCGAATAACAATGATATGTAAGAGTTCCTATTTGAAGGAATAGAAAGGTTTCTAGCGTGACGATTCGAGATAGAATCGCACCATTTCCTATAACTCGATGCGGAGTCAAACCGTGTTGAATATCTGTTCTAAATACTGAATGGGACTGTTGTTATAGGCAGCGTCATTTACGATAAGATCTCGTCTTTAAATTACCTTGAAAGAAGCTTTGCTAAACCTACTTATGGCGGCGATATATACAGTAATCCCCCCTATAACACGGTAGAATGCGTCCGCGTTATATGAAAACACGTCGTAGTAGTATTCCCGTATAATATGAAAATGCGTTATGGGAGTACCATGTTATAGGGGGGATTACTGTACATAAGCAATAAAGGCATTCGCACTCGCAGCAAGCAAAGAGTAAACTTTCTTTGGTCTACGACTCAAGCTCTAGTTTATGAGGAATATTTTCCATAGTCATAACAGCAAAATCCACGACAAACATCAGCAGGACACTATGACAATCGGCTTATCGAATATTGCGTCGAGCATTCTCCATTATGTACACGGATGCGTCTGTTCAGTGGATTATGGATCGTTTACAAATTAGACGTCATGAAGAGACATCGTCCGTCGTCGTAATGAAATAACGCACCGTGGGAATTAAACGGCGTCGTCGTATAAAAAAAAACGAATAGAAAGTGAACTATAATACTTTTTATCGCAGTCTAACATTTTTTCTGATCATCATATATAGATAATATTTATATAGTTAAAAGTTGCGTAAGAAATATGTGGTTTTGGATTGTGCTAATTGGTTTAAATTCAAATTATAGCTTAAAATATGATTTGCGATTTACTTCGTGTGTTCCTTTCTCTATAGCTGAATGATACTTGTTATGATGCTCCTTTCATAATAATAATTTCGTTTGATTGATATTAATTCTGATAAATAATAAATTTCACGCATACTGATGTGTTGATTGTGGCAGAAGAAAGCGCGAGGTCGACGATGCTGCGAATAATTTTGTCACACAGGTGTTATCAAGCAGCTGACCCACGATAACAGGGTCGGGAGCAACGATAAAAGGAACAAAGAATAACACTTTATCAGTATACCCTTGATCGTAGCTCCGTTCTTTAACAAAAATATTATCACCGATTCAGGTCATTGTCAAGGGGAATTCGATATTAAGTTGTCATCGAAACGGAGTGATCGCAAAAATTTACACTATAAACGTTTCTCCGATATGTTGTTCTTTGCGAATTTACTTTTATTTATATATATTCGGGTTTGATAAAGGACTGTTTCGTGGTAGGTTTCATAATACGGTACTAACTATTGGTGCGAAGAACTTTGTACGAAAATAAAGCTCTTCTAACTACTTGTAAAAAAATCTAAGAAATCACTCTAGGCCAATTAAAGTGACTATTGTCTCAGTACGTAAAATACTATCATCTCATTTTCTACGGTAGTAAAGGAGTAGACAGATTTAATTCTGTTCAAATGGTAATTTATTTTTTTATGGAGTAGCTGCGTTATAAATGATTTTGAGAGCAAACTGATAAGTTCTAAAAAGTTCCAAACTTGTGATTTCTCATTCTGTCCATGACCCAGAGATAGATAAGTCTACCACCATGCCCAATAATTTCTTTAGAAAAACTGCTCTTCCGATCGGAACGTATGTATATTTGCACATGTTTGCTTTACAGTAGAATTATTGGTGACGATGACGCTGCCTGATGATCTCAAAGTAGTCCTACTATATAAAAAACCACATAAATTTAATTAAAATTTGTGAAATTCAATTTTAAATAACATATAAATCTTTTTGTATCATACATATAATACATATGTATGATACAAAAAGGTTTTTATGTTGTACGTTGTTGGTCGTGTGAAGAACATTGAATATTGACAGTGACGGGTTGTTGATAATGTAATCTTGGGTCAAATTCGACGTTATCGAGTTTATTACTATTAAGTTTATTATATTGTTTATATAATTGTTGGCTATCGGTATTTTAGCGACAACATAGTTATCGCAATTCTCAGAAGGTATGGAATAATGGATAAAAATTCCTTTTGAATATTAAATTAGTACGCAACTCTGAATATTACAAAGGCTCTACACCGAAGTGGCTTACGGTATTTGTGATTAGATTTCGTCAACAGAAATGTGAATAGAACATATGTTCGAACCCAGACATCGACTTAATTTCTTGAAACGTTAACATAGTTAAGCAATGTGACGTGATTTAAAAAGATAATGATCGGAAAAAACATACGAGTTTAAAGAATTGCATACTTTAATAATACTTTCGTCGACCAAGCCGGTCTCTGGACATTTTTTTGTGGAAAAATAAAAGTATTTAAAAAAAAGAAAAGAGTATTGCTACTTTTTCTAATATTTTCGGACCTCTGTGAAAATTTTAAATTATTTTTATATATATTTACTTTTAATATTTAATCGATAATGATAAATATGTCCTAAATAATCGTTTAAATATTGTAAAAAAAACCGACTCTACATTTGTAGAGCTTGCATAGAGGTAATGTAAGAGCATGAATAAAAATTAAACATTATTTTTTCCAAGAAATGCAAATGAGTACATTTTAAATTGTGGTATTGGATCTGCAGTTTGATTCTCAGAGAGAGACATGTTTGTATGATCACATACATGCAACTTGATGTGCAAATGTTAATTATAATTACTAACTTAAGACCTCCACACACTGCGGTGGTAGTAACTTTGCGATTTTAAAAATATGAAATTTTTATTTTGAAACAATAAATGCTGATTATATATGTGTATGTGTGTGTTTTCTCTTAATATTATATATTTTTGGCAACAAACACGTTCTTGATTTGTGTTGTTCGCTTGTATTTAAATCATAATTAATATTTTTACTGATTAAAAAAAGTTTAACAATGAAACCATTTTATTACTTAATTATTAATATACCTCACGTATAGAATAAAAATCTACTCGATTGTAAGGACGCCGAAATGCACGAAAAATAGACAAAATTCATATGTTGCCTAGGAAATTGAAACGTTTATTTTTACAATTTACTCTACATATTTTTTTAAATCGATATTTTTTTTCTTGACAAATTTCACCTAAATATTTTATATTAGTTAATTTTTAACTCACCCGTGAACGCCGGTTTCCATAAAACGGCAAGTATAGTCAAAACACTTAGGGCCGTGTAACTTATTCTAGACGTCCCCATTGTGAGGGGCTTTCTAAAATTAACACTTAATTCTTTATCAGTCTTAACCTAACAATACTTGTTGATCCCACCTCGCTAGGAAGGCAAATGCATGATTTGGCGCCCCCCTACCCCTTATATAGATGCAGCGGACTCCGTCGGCCAATGGGAGAGCTCTAAAACTTATTCGAATTATGAATTTTAATAAGTGTTTACGGGGCGATAGTGGTCGTTGGGCTATAAGACAAAGGTCGCTGTAGCATCGGTGTCATTGTTAACTTTGAAGAATTGAGACAAAATAAGTTAGGACCATTTACTTTCGATTTCACAGATAAGTTCGAAATGTTTGATGGGCAAATGGCAGTGCATAGGTTCGATTTTTTTATTTTCTCCTTTTTTTTTTAAAGTCAGCAAATCGACTTGTCATTGTTATGATGCGTCAACATAGGTTTGATAAAGAAACGTTATATAGTAAAATACTGCGTTCGCATTGCCATGCACGGTTTTCACACGAAAGAATTGCAAATAAATTGATGTGTACTCACTCGTGTTATGTGTTATTTGTGCGAACCCATATTGACTTTAAATAAATTTTTACACATTTTAAAAAATATTTAATAGATAACAATGTATGAATTATTCACAAAGTCAAAGTCAAGTCAAAAGTCAAAAATACTTTATTCAAAATTGGATTGATTTACAATCACTTTTTGACGTCATTTGATTCTACTACAGTTTATTATCTATTAAATATTTCTAAAATATTAATGTAAATCTAATACAATCATAATATATCTATAAAATAATCTTTAATATGAAATATCATAATCTCGTTTTTCAAGGAAGCTTCTAGACAAACCACTAGATCCTACGCAAGTAGCTCATACAAATTACCCATACACTTAAATTTTGAACAGAGTCGGTAATGTCATTTATACAGTTATATACTCCAATACTAACTTATGCTCATAGGCTTATATTAAAAAATTTATATCATATCGCCTCTAATGTTGTCGTGTGTTTTAAATTGATCATTTTAATCGTTCTCTTTTAATTACAAATTATTTATCGTAAGATTTGAACTTCGACAAACAGAGAAATCCTTATATTTCATAAATAATGAAATTAAAGAAATAAGCAAAACTATATTCATTTTATATTCATAGATAATATTTTATATATAATTTGCACTATATATAATTGGTTCCTATTATACCTGGGCTTTACGTCATTATAGAACAATCATATATGACTTATAGAAATAAACGACAAGTACTATTATGACTTTGAAACATCTGTTTGTTTTAAATGCATTTCTTAAATCGGTCATCAAAGTCATTTTAAATAGAGGTTCTCATTATCACAACGACTAAGAGTTCGTCGATTTACTACACTTAAAGGTCACATTTGCGAAATTCAGTTTTTAAACATCCATCAACTCAAATAGACATTCACACAGCCTTGTGTTAAAATGTCGTAAAAATTATAATATTATTAGAAACCATTTCTAAGAGGACGGTGCTACTGAATTATTAAATCACAAATGAATATTTTCACTTGTGTAACTTAGCATGCACTATAGTAAATACATATGTATGTAGTAATAAATTTCTTATGTGGCAATCCACTTCATGAAAACACTACAATAAAAAAAATTATGAGTGCCTTTTACTTTTTTTTATATCGGAATTCATACATTATGGATATGAATAGAGATGAGAACGAAGTTCATTTCCAAGCTGTTTGATGTAGCGTCGCGGGTCGTAGGTTCATCTCCACGTTGCGTGAAAACGAAATCATACATACATTCAGAGAAGAAAAAGCGTGAACCTCTTTTCTGGCGCAGTCGGGTGTCTTATTTACTTGAAATTAAGGTAAAGGACCTACGATTAAGTTTATCTGTGTTTTTTTTGCAGAATAATATGTTTACTATTTTTTCGATGTCTTTCTATTACCGTGATTAAATTTCCGAGGTCAAAATTTTACTCTACGTTTGTTACCGAGAACTTAGAACTGCTTATTGAATATCAATAAACTCATCAATGGCTTGGACATTTAGAACAGTGTCAGACAGTATTTTAATATTGGAGATGGTCCATATATACGCTGGCAATCTTGTTCCTCAGATCGAAATAAAATAATGCTTGTACAATATTCTCTGGTAGTAGAATCTCTGGCAATGCAGTGGTATCAGCCTAAGCGAACTATATAAAAGAGTCGTGCTACTTAAAGAACCTAAGTCTGCTTTCTTTTAAAATCAAATTATGTCAATCAATTAAGACTTCTTTGGGGAACTTTTGAACGATACACATTTGAATATGTCGACGGCAGTTCTGGTGTGCAAAATGTGATAAAAAAATTAGAACAAATATAACCAGGCATCGGTGGCGGTACTACCATACAAGCCCAAAAGCTCGGCTTGCTCTACTAAGGAGTAAGCCGAGAGGAATAAATTTTATAAACTTTAATCAGCACATAATTCCCGCAACACTCAAATTTAAAAATAAATTATTCGAGAATTATGTGCTAATTAAGATTTATAAATTTTATTCCTTAGTAGTGAAAGCCGGGCTTTTGGGCTTGTATGGTAGTGCCGCCACTACCAGGTATTATTGTATATGTACAGTTTAGTTGATGGAGCGCCAAGCAGAAGTGTCAATGTTGTTAGGTAGCTAAAGGCCACCGGTTCAACTAAGCAAAACTCACTAGCACTTGGAGAGATAATAAGTGGAAAGCTACAAAGGGAGCCTATAATTAGCACATTTAACTTCAATATATTTGAACCTTGTTAATTATTTAGTCTTTTTTTTTCTTATGGTGCAAGCTGACAAACGAGCGAGTGGCTCCAGATGATAAGCGATCACCGCTACCCGTGGACATTTGCAACATTACGGAACTTGCAAATGCGTTGCTAGCCTATGAGGGGGAGGATTTTTGAAGGAGGGAGGGGAAGGAGGATTGAGAGGAGAGATGGTGCGGGAGAGAGTAAAGGATGGTATAGCAGCAGAGTTAGGGGGAGT
>DWHO01000272.1:0-22406 GCA_018247575.1 Eurytides lysithous rurik | reverse complement strand
GTGTATTTGGTACATAAGTATACTAGTTATACCCTAGTGGATTTTGATATTCGCTACTTTTTCCGTCGGTAAAAATGGATAGACGTTATTTTTAAAAAAGAAGCCTCGCCACTATTTTCTATTTTGTAATTTTATAAGTTTCAAAAATATAATAACCTTTACTTTAGTTTGGATACGAATTTATATAAAATAATATTAAAGAAACGATGAAGATCTATTGGTTTGATTCAATTAGCTAATGGTTTCCAATTTTGTAATTTAGTTGGTTCCCTTTTGTAATTTAAGATAACAAACAGCTCAAGGGCCTAATTCGATTCATTCATTTCGGCTAATTTTCTTTTCTTCTTTGCATAAAATTAAATAAACATATTATAAAACGGCCAAAAAGATATTCATCGAGAAATTAACTCTTATTGCTCAAATACCAAATATCTTCGTTTTTCTCTTACTCAATTTTTTTGGTTTAAGAATATTTCTTGTTGGTATATCTAGCTAATAATTAATTATAATAAATGGGTAGTTTATTTTATATAACCATTGGTATCATTTCAATTACTCTTATGTTAACAATAAAGCTCCTATAAGAGAATATTACATGTGGGCTAAGGAATGCGATTTAAAGATTTCCCCCGTGGTAGTCAGCGGCGATTGGAAAATCTTGTCGATTCCCATCGCGCTATAGGAATAAGTATTTGATTAACGGAAGTAACCCTCTGGGACGTCGCCGCTCGGAATTCTCTTAGGAGAAATTGATTAGATAATAACTGCAAAAGCAGACATTTTATTTTTTACATTCGATTCGTTAATAATTAGATTCGTTATATCCATTCAGCCGACTAAAAATACAAAGGTGGAACAACTTTTTTTCTCGCATTTCGTTATTATATCTACTACCAATATAATTCCGCATCTACTATTTAAAAAGGTTATATTTTATAAGAAATTTTGTTTTTTCCAAAATGGTACATATGTATCGAGATATTGATGTTTCACACATGGAACACATCATCAATAAAAGTACCATACAAATTTTTGCAAACAAATAAAAAAGGATATTAACAATACTTTATAGACATTTTAGTACTAAGCAACAATTTCGGCGACACCATAATAATTAGGCCATCGAATAAATAGGTCATTAAAAACTCGTATAATATGGCAAAAACTTGAACTCTTATTGAATTTTTCATATTATATTATATCACACCATAGGATCTGCTAGCACATGTACGACAAACTTCACCTATTGAAACATTTAATTGGACAAATTCGTATATAACTCCCAAAAAGCGACTATCGCAATGCAATGTGCCCAAAATTTCACTGGGTCGTGTGGACAGAATTTCACGAACGCAGCATCTTTAAATTTTTCGGTTGGGATTTTTAAATTGGACCCGTTTTCCAGAAACGTCATGGGCGAAGATAAAACGTAAGTTTTAACGCCGTTGTTCAAAACATACTGTTTTGTTGAATTTAGAAATATAGAAGAACTATTAAATTTATAGAGCGTTTTTTTACTTTGAAATTCCTGACGTTTTGAATAGTTAACAGTGTGGTCATAGGATTGATATCGCCTATTGACCATATTAATAAGATGAGATTTTATAATTTTGTGTAGATTGGCCGATTTCATATAAATCAATCTTAAAAAAATCTACACTACTAGTAGTACCTTTTGGAACTGGAGCCTACGCTAAACTTTGACCGAGATTGAATTCTGTTTAAAATATAAGTTCAAAATCGGACGAGACAGCGATGGGACGTCAAATTAAATTGAAGTTACTAATACTGCAATTTTTTGGATGCGGCCAAGTTCAAATTTTTGAGAAGCGGTAGAATAAAAATCTTAAAGTAGACGAGAAAAGTTTGAGATAGGTTCTCAAACTTTAAACTGTTAAAGTCGGCACCTATCAATATATAAAAATTTCACTCGGCTGTCAAACATCAGGTTCCTCACTGAGTGATCATTGCGCTCCCCGCTGAAATGATAGAAAAACAACAACAGGATATAACTTTGACCTAAAAGTGACAAAGTTTCTAGTTACTGCATTCAAGATTGCTGAATTCAGCATCTTGTATACAAGAAACTTCGTCACTTTCAGGCAGCCGTCCCACTTAAAACATTTGCGATATCCAACGAGCTGTTTCCGTTGATTTTTCAGTCTCAAATTGTCGAAACATTTTGTACAATTGCTATAGGCGTTAGTTCTTCTCTTCGGCGAACAATCTTAAACGATTGTTTTAGTGAAAGTAATCATGAGGAAACTTTTAGGCTTGTAAATCATCGAAACACGAATTTATATATAATTATTACTACACCATGTCAAGGGTTGGCGTGTCTGGATTTCAATTTCCGTGAAGCCACTCTCAGAAAATTATACTTATCAGTTGCTACGTCTCTCCGTGAAAATATATCTTATAAACAAACCATAAAACTCATTTTCTCACTCAGCAACTATTATCCTACAACCAGCTCGCGGGCACGAATTTTAATTAAGTTTTATTCCTCTATTGCTTTTTCTCAATATTTCACGAAAATACTAGATTTTGTCTCACCATAAAAATAACTTCGTGTTTACAAAAAAATTCTGACCAATAAGTTATAAGTCAACGTACATATTTACAATATTAATAGGATTAAAGACCACGTATGCTATTACTTTTCATATGACACTTTAATTCGTCGACGAAGTTTACTCTTTTCATATTTTAAATTGCACAGAACAGGCCTTTGAAGTTCCTCGAAAACTTATTCCTTAGACGTGGTTTTAAAATGAAAGTGGTTGTAAAACACTTGTGCCGCTTATAAGAATTTGCTAACATGAATTTTGATTTAAGAAATCCTAAAATAAAATAAACATTTACTTTCTTTTTACGGTATAGACATTTAAGCAGTTTATTAAAACCAAATCGGCTGATTAGTGGGGTTAACTTTAATCTAGTAATTCAGTTTCATAACTAGTGCGGAACTTTGTTCTTCATGTACGATTAGTATTTTTATAAAAATGGTTAGTAGCTCCAACCTTTTTTTTATAAGCCTCTAATTCAATTTATTAGTTTTACATAATAATTTACTAAAATGTTTAGTTTATTCACAAGATCAGTGATCAGCTCAGGTCAGTAGACTTGTTTTTAAAAGTCAGAAGTGTAAATCCCAGTGCCTTGCACTGATAAATTTTTCCGTCACATTTCTGTCCAGAGTATTTATTAAAACTTAATGAACAGGGTGATCTGTGAAAAGAATAAGCAATCTTGGTCTGCCGCTAGAAAACAGAAAATCAATTAATAATTTGGAAAATCACCAGATATATCCTGTATCCGCTGTTCATCAAATGTCAGCGAGTATAAAACGGAATAAAGAAACGGAAAAAAAACGAAAATAAAGGAACTTACAGTTCAATCCGATGTCGTGGTAGGTGAATATGGCGGGCTTGGAGCGATCACCCTGCACCGCGACCAGAATGTCACCGCGATCGGTACGCACGCGAACCTCCACGCAGCCGCCATCACCGCTGAACCGGCGCGAGATCGGGAACTGCAGTTGGATATTCTTGAGCTCGATGTCATCCATGCTAATAGGAACGAAATAAATATACTTTATAAAATCACAATTCTTTTGTTATGACAAAGTATCAGTCGTCGATTGAAGCGTTATTTATCGATATCGGTAAGGGCAAATTTGTTCAGTTCAAGTTTTTAATTGTGCCCGTCATGAAGCTTGCATTAACTTGCAAAAGTCACGATGATAGACGTTATTTACTTGCCCAGGAACAAATGCATGCGCAATGTATTCAAGTTATTGGTCGATGAAAGGTACCTCCACAGTAACATTAATTTACACCAATATTTATTTCAGTAATCTATAAACAATATGGCGGTGAGGTTAAATGGCACACCAAAAAAATTCAATGGCAAATAATACCGTAACTCTTTGAAGTTACCTAGCGTCTAATTATAAAACACTACGTTCCTATAATGTGAAAACGTAACTTGAAAGGTAAGAGAAACGGCATGACGTAGCGACTTTCAATGAGGATTAACCGAATATAAAGGAGAACGCACCTGAACTGAATGAAGGGTCAAGATTTTCCAGCGAAAAACATTTTCCGAATGTAAACCGCCCGTTTGTAAGACGTCGGGTCGTGTCGTTTAATCCGCTTTTGTATAGAATAAGAAGTGAAGCCTCGAAATGTCGTTAAACATTTGTATTGTATACATAATGCTCCAACATTAAAAATTTAATTTTTCGTTGAGTTTTATGTGAGGAATTTTTTTAATTTCCTTTTGTTAAAGCTGTAATAAAGTGGTAACTGGCTTCCATATTGGGGATGTTGATGGATGATTGCACTCGCATCCACAATTAAAGATATTCAGGATAGATTCGGACATCCGCATTCACAATACAAGTGGTCGTGGAGATGGCGATGTAGCATGTTAATATTGCTTTCATGTCATGTTATGATTTCTGGCAGAGGTTTTCACAAACATGGCACTAATACCAGATACCCAGACTCGGAACAATGAATTATGTAACACATATTGAAGAAGTACTTTTTTGCGTTTTGATCCCGGCTGGGATGGTATCACTCCGCTTTGACTTTGGAACTCCCATTTTTGAAAGATGGAGGAAGGAGTGACTGGGGAGAGGAGGAGAATGAAAGCGAGAGGGGAAGATGAGAGTGGGACGGAAGTGGGTGGCAGAGGGTGAGAGGGGAGTGCGAGGGAGGAAGGGAAGGGAGATGGATAGGCTACCGGCCACCTCACTCTCCACACGAATCACGGAAGCAAAAACACTTCCACTACGTGGCAATTTTCTATGAGGTCATGGTATTCATCCGATTCGAGCCAGCCCAATCAACAGCGGGATCAGATGCGTGAAATATTATTTATCCGAAAAAATTTACACTTATTAAATACTTTCTTGAAACGCAGTGATAAACACGTGGTAAATATCACCAATAAGCACAAGCTTGTAACACCTCGATTTCGTCTCCAAACGGTGAAGGAACCTTTATGGGCCTGAATGTATATACAATGTAATGTAAATAATGAATGTAAATGCAAACATAATAAAATTTCACAAGATGGCCTAGATCTACCACTTGAGCAATTTAAAACTAAAATTAGAAACGATCTATTGTATAAATCTTATTAAATTGTATATATATGTGGGAAAGCTATTATTTTTACGATGGTAGAGCCATGCAGCTGTTTCCGCTGCTAAATGGGCCGGCTCGAACCGAGTTAGTGCCACGACCTCACAGAAAATACGCGTAAAGTGGAAGTACCTTTGCTTCCGCATTTCGCCAGGTGAGTGAGGTGGCCGGTGGCCCAACCCCTTCCTCCGCTTCCTCTCTTCCCCTCCACCCCTACCATAATCCGTCCCTCTTACTCCTCATCCATCCCTCTTTCAAAAATTCCCCTCTTTAAGGCTGGCAACGCATTTGCAAATGTCCATAGGCGGTGGTGATCGCTTACTATCAGGGTAGCCGCTTGCTCGTTTGTCAGTCCACTCCGTTAAAACAAAATATTTTATTGTAACGGTATTTTAGAGAAAGAGCCACTGTCGAGTTCGTCACGAGCTTTTCTCAGCAAAACTGCATATCGAGCCGGTGGTAGCTTCCCCATCACTGATATGTAAAACTGGCGATTTATAAGTACTTGTAGAGGCATGTTGAAATAAATATATTCTGATTCGATTTGATTTACCGGTTAATGCACTGCCTAGGAGTAAAGTGTAAGCACTACTGTGTTCCGGTTTGAAGGCAAATGTTCTAGCCAGGTTCTAGCAGGTTCTGTATGTCACTGTGTTGTTATGCACAGAACGTTTGGCGTGGTAACTGCAAATAACGTAAATTAGTTTATTTGCAGTTACCACACAACTAACAACATTAAAGTTATTCTGCCAATAATGTATAAGCACAAGTACGTTCTCTCTTATTCATAGAGATGTGGTATGCTAACTCTTCAAGCAAGACTCGAACGATATTATATAGAACATATAAAAACGGGGCAGGGCCTCCTGTATCAATACTAGATAATTATTTAGGGAAGGGAGGAACTAGGAACTTAGATAATAAATAGATTCTTATAAAAATTATTTAATGTCTAATAGCATAACTGGCCACGCCGTAGCACTAGCCCAAGGAACTCTGCAAAAGAATTCTTTAAATACAGCAGAAATATTTGACTATAACCTTATGGTCCTTTTGTTTTACGCATATAAATGGTCCACCCATTTATATGCGTAAAACAAAATATACGCCCCCTAAATTTTGTATTTGGGAACAATAGTTGACAAAACAAAATAGATTTCACTAAAAACAACGTGTGCTAAATGTCATCTAAAACAATGCCATTAAACTGACAAACCGTAGCCTCGGAATAATTACGAATATTTGTAACGAGAATGAATATGAATACTTTAATAATTTGTATATGACTAGGAGTAATAGTGTGAGTATAGTGCCTACAACCAATACATACTAAAAGTATAACCTTTTATAACTACTGTAACTTTAATCCTTTCAGTTCGAATTCAAACTTAGAACTATATGTTAGTATTAGTGATATTAAATAATTCTCCTAAAAATTTTCACCTACACCATGAGAGGAAGAAAACGCTTTTCAGTTCTTAGCGGCGTTAACAGCCCATTGTTAAAGGAGGCCATTGAGTTGTAAAAATTTAGATATAAACAAAGTATAAATTAAATAAACCACGGAGAAAGAAGAACCACGAACTTCTTAAACGACTTACCGTATGCCATTAATTGATTTCAGCTACTGTATATAGAGTTGTATATGATTACAACTATATTATATAAAAGAAATTGTACAATGTTTTATAACGAAACAGAAAGAATAAAGTAATAGGACTTTATACGAACCCTAAACATCCGACAACAAAAGAAGATTACATCGAATTGTCATTCAGTTCTGAGCTATGTTCCAAGATTGTAAGTCCCTGGTTTATCGGATATCGAGATTGAAATAAAATCCAAAATCTGTTAGGACGGACTTCGACTTTTTATTATTAAGTAAAATTGTTTATACGGGACAAATTGATACAAATATACGAGTTTCAGTAAACCATTTGATAGGAAGCCGTGTTCGTTCATCGATAATATAATCTTATTTTACAATGCTCACAGCGTTTGAAACAAAAAAAAACAATCAGAAAGAAGAGATATGAATAACTGTTCACCCTATTTAAAAAAATATATCCAAAAGTACCAACTTCTCCGTTCTTCTTCCTTACCAATAGATAAATAAAAAAAATTGTGTTCGTCAGTTTATTGGTATTTCCTTTTTCAAACTGCAACGCAACAACGCTTTGGCGAATTTTTTAAATAGGTATAATTTTTTAGGGAGATCATTTTCCATGTCATGAAGTAAGTCACATGCCATAAGGTACTTTTTAGTAATAGAATTGAAAAAAAAAATCGCAATTTTCTATTGGCAATCAAGTGCCATTGTTGGCAAACAAATGCACAAAGTAATTACTTTAAACTTATTTAAACTTTATGCACAAAATATGGGTGGCTTATCTCCCAATAAATAAATAATTACCAATCTTATTAGTATAATATAAACCTAACATGATTTTATAAATAAATAAATATTAAGAATCATAAATGGAACAAAAAGGACGAAAAAGATAATTCGATTCTGCGACTTATTTAAAGCAATCTATATTTTATTATTGCTTTAGAGCGGTAAGCAGAAATATTAAGTGCTCTTTTCTTTAATACCCGCCGGAGGACGGATTTACTTTTGGATTATCTTTTGTAAGTCGCCACGATGCAGAAAATGCAAGTACTTCTTTCAAATTCAAACTATATTGCCTTTTGAACGATGTTATTAAAATTAGAATTAGCTTTTTTATATGGTACATTTTCTTAAAATGAAATTTATTTGAATTTAATGTCACGGAATGGACTGAACATTTTAACTTAACGCAATCTAATCCGTAAAATAGTCTCACACGGAGGAAAGGAAACGTGACAATCAATATTCAAAACTACAACTAATCGTTAAATTATTTAAGGCATCAGAATTATTTTTATCTCGTTATTAAAAATGTAAGCGCTCGAATAGTGAATAGCAAAATATACATTAAAAAATATAACACGGCATACCGTTTCTCACACGACATTTACGACGAATTCGCATGTAAATTCCACATCGCGCGTAATAGCATTAAGTTGTAATTCAAGATTTCATTCGGATGTGCGGTAAACAAAGCTCTCATTAATTTTGTTGACCTCTTTGGATTCGCATTCACTTTGCCTGATTCAACGGCGATGGACTTCTATTATTCTCGTAAAACAATGGAAAGTATAAGTTCCGCATTGTGATAAAAAGAATTATCGAAATACGGGGCTTAATTTTTAAACTGGAAGTATTACAACTGATGCCACATACTTCACGATATATACGGTGTACTTAAGTAAAACAATGTTACAACACACAGAAAATACAACAACATGTCATTGATTTGATAATATGCTAACGTTCCGAAACAATATGCGGTACGGTAAACAGTTGGCAGAATTATTTGATAAATCACGGTGCATCGTCACGTTCCTGACACAAAAACATAATTAGTTCCATATAATATAAATATCGATGACAATATAAAAGGTGTTTTAAAAAAAAATATTACACCGTGCACAACTATTACAACGCTCGAGCGCTAAACTTAATAACGGCTATACCGCCCCAAATTAGAAAATAATTTTAACAACACTATTGTCTAAACGACACAAAATTTTGTCATTAAATAATCGACCTAAAGTACATTCGTCAATTTATTTGCCTAGCAATTACCATCTATTGTGGTCGCATCAAAAGCGGAAACAATTGGTATTATAACGCAAATGACATAACATTAGTACTATTGTTACAAAAGTTAAAAATTTGTTTGTTGTACTGATTTGAATGTATGACTGTGCAAGACAGTAGATAGAAATAAGTAAGAGATGTGTAGCGAATGCCAACCACCAGAAATTATAAAACTAAAAATGAATATCACTGACTCTTGTTTGATTAAACCGCAATTTTATAAATTACTTATTTTCCTACCCTAACGATATTTCGATATTAAATTACCTCGTCTTAGTTGCATAGCAAAATTGTGCCTGCGCTATTTCTTGAATAAATTATTGATTATTGATCGAAGCCAAACCACCTATTTACGACAACTTACCTTAGATCTTCTTACTATTTACCATTTAGACATGACTAATTGGGTCGATATGATAATGATTTCTTGTACATTTGCAAATACATTGTATAAGAAAGAAAGAAAAATTCGGCCGGACAGAAATCATGAACGTTGTGGAGTGTTTCACAGGCTTGGAGATAAATTCTGACAAAATAGTATAAATTTAAATGAAATATTAGTATTGGAAATTATCTTTCAATAGAAATAGAATGTAAAGAGCTTTATTACTAGCCCCTCACATTTTTATGGGAAAAAGTTGAAACATAGGTGACTTACCTGATGGTAAGTGATAATCACCGTCTAAGCTCATAACGATACCCTACCATTCCCTTTTATAAGTGGCAGAACTCTACAGAGTCCAATTGTACTACAAGTGACGCCCAGCATCAATGCGCAAGCGTAACCGTATTCCTGTTGGAAAATAATCAGACATAGAGATTTATCATCTTATATCACCGAGTGACAAGCGTAGCACCCAAGTAGTTCATAACACTGACACTACATAACACTGTGTCAATATGCTGTTAAGGGCAGACGTGTATCTTACCACCGGAGTCCGACTTATACATGTCGTCAAAACGCAAACGTTTACGTCTTCTATAGTAAAATAACCCAATCGATATTCGAGCTTAGCGTGTTTCATGATCGGTACACGAATGCGACAAACCGTTGGCCAAAAAACGAGCACTTGTTTCAGTAGATTCTGCGCAATGTGTAATACCTTTTTATTTTACATTGACATAAATAAAACATTAAATTAAAATCAGTTACCTTTTATTACGTAGAGATTATATATCCATATAGAAAGTGAGAAATACAGAATCATCACTAACGTGTTGGCAACCAGGGTTACCGCACTCATTCAATGACGTAAATGAATGGAATAAATAAATAAATAAATGAAATGAGTGAGTGAAAAAAATTTAGTTTACATTGATATTGTAAATGCCGTGTAACTGCTCTAACAATGATGGTTTTTTCGAAGCAGAAGCTGTTATTACTATAAATACTATAAATCTATAACAGAAATAGACCATGGCGTGAATAAATGGCGCCAAAACGTACATTGGGCGAGATCTCGTTTTAAGCGAATGTTGCGATGACCGATTTATCGCTTTATATATTTTCATAACACTAATGCACGGCTCAGTGAATGTTAACAGCGGTATATGCGCATGTGCCATTTTTACCAATATTTACGAGAATAGGTAAACTGTTCTAATATTATATAATATTATGGTAAAAGCAATGAGAAAGGTAAAGTCGCGCATTACTTTAAAAACGCTACTGTTTTGAACCGATTCTTCAGGAAGGCATCATTTATTCATTTCTCTTGCCTTAATCACGTAACTTTTTAATACGTTCGACCGCACTGTTTGTTTGACAGAGTATGGAATGAAACAATCAGTGGATAATTTTCACACTAATGATCAACACTACACTCGTCTAATAATAGTAGTCGCTGTGAGGGACAATTGTAGGCATGGTATGTTAATACCCACATTAATTATCACAAAACAACGTAGTTTTGTTACGGACGGTTCCATAAGCAAGCCCGAACTTATTCGGTGCTATTTAATCAAATGGACTATAACGGACTCTCAGACATAATTACTTCGTATTGTATACATTCGTAAGGAAAGTCGTTGTAGTCAAATGAATGAAATGTCCTCTTCGGAATAAGGCCATTCAGTCTTAGGTCTCTCAGTGCCCTGCTTTTGCTCGGGGCTCGGCATCGACCGCGCACGTTGGCAAGCTTCCAGAACCGACCGGGGTCGACAGCAAATGTTGCAATTTACTATCGGACCTAGACGCTGTTGTGGTATTAATTCATATGTGGTGTAAAATTGTACACCTTATGACGGACACGTGTAAATTCAAAAGGCACAGTCATGGATTCGCTTTTCTACTTAATATTTTAGGGCATCGATTGATTGTGCTAATGATTATGCTTCAAATAGGTAATTTTTATTACTTATTGCTCTTTGTCCATCAATTATTTCTCATTGTTATCCCATCGGAAGAAGAATAAATATGTACAAAGACTAGTCAACATTTTCAAGAGTCGAAGCCTATCCAATTTAATGATTTAAAGAAAAAAACGAGGCCGACAGATAGCAATTTTGATATGCTGTCTCGAGCTCGTTTATTTCGGTTTGATTGCACCAAGGGAGAAGTCACATTCGCCGGGGGCAAGAACTAAGTAACCTGTTCTAGGCCAACAGAAGAGTTATGACCTACCACGTGAGCCACTTTAAAATATGAGCACAGTGCACCGAAAAGGAGACTGCCAGCTTGTATTTTATAAGAAAAAATGACTTCTTTCACTCATAACCCTTTTTATTTTCATTGACTGCTGCAGTACCGATTAAAATTTTCTCAACTAAACAAAGAAAATTAAATTAATTATGACAAATAATATCCAAATTTTTATGACGATTAATACAGTATAAAACTCTGAAATCTAAGTAGTATCACACGTCACACAATTATGATCCCATACAAAAGTATTATTATTATAACAATTAATCATAAGAGGTTTTTTTTTCGACTTTAACATAACATTATAATCAATTCACACTGGTCCAAAAAAAAGGATATACTTCTTATAAAACAATTCCGTATATAATAATTTATACTTATCAACATGATAAGATACGCGGATGGTTAGAGACATTTACAACGGAAAGAATAATGTCCGCCGCTGTCCGAGTAAAAGTATGGCGTATACGTGTTGCTGTGCACATCAAAAATAAATAATAACGATTACAGCAAGAGGGAGAATGTTTAGTAAAAAGTAAACTAAAGAACTTAGTAGTTCAAACAGGCGAGCCTTTTGCATATTTTAATGTTTCACATACTCTGTTTTATTGTCTATGATATTCAGGTTGAAATAAGAATACTAATTATACCATATTAGTATAAATAGGCTATAGTAGTTATGGTGGAATTCCCACTTGTATGTAAAACGCCCTTATAACATAAAAATGTAATCACCAAACCATCTCTAAATAGGGGCAATGTTTAAGAGAAAAAATGATGTGAAACAATACTGCGTTCCTATTTCAAAGGGAATTGCTTCCAAAAAAATCACTAAGAAAAATGCATTAAAAATTATATAAACGCACAGCGCAGACCCACAGTTGGACCTTTTAATTCAGTTCCAAACACTGATTACGGAATGCTTAAAAAAATTACAAAACTGTAATAAGCGCTTTAAACCAACTAGACGGCCAGTTGAAAAGTGTTAATAATAACTAAAGGAATGAGAACTAAACGGAAAAGAATGCTAAGAAAATGAATGAGGAATTTTGTACAATGCAATCCCAATCAGCTTAGTGAATTTATAATAATAAGATTATTTTCAAATGGGAATAAAACCAATATAGCAAATCAAAATACATATTGAGAAACGTTGGATCATAAAAATGTATCTGCCAATCAAATGGCCGGTGCAGGCAGTAATCCTAGAATCAAATCCAAACGAAGCAAAACTGACACAGTTTAATAATAAGTTGACATTGCAGTTCCCTTTCCTGGAAACTTACACGCCCGCAGCCACTAAAATAAGCTGCTTTATAAGATCAAAGGCAAATAAGCTTATACCTACTTCTGACCAGTCCACTTCGATACACTGTAGCGGTAACTAGATTTTCAAGGCTGAAGCCAATACGTACATTAGGAGCAGGGTTAAGGTTCGGTTCCGTACAGAGTTTAGTATTGAGACCGCCGCAGTCTAGTTATAGTAAATCGAACCGAAAGGAGCCGGAAAGCGAATCCCATAAGACCAAGCTGCAACTTCGTGAAAGTTTTCTCAAAGCCTGTCGTAAACTTTAAAACGAAAACGTGTTGGCATGTTGGCGTAGATATAGAATTAAAAAGGTTTTTGGAAATAAAATAATGGGACGAGCTAGTCACCATCGTGATGGTGGTTGCTAGGCGACTGCATGAGTTCAAACCCAACACTGAGCTCATCACACAGTGTTGTAAGATTGTTCACTATGTCCAGTTATTATGCTGACAATATCGCCTTTCAAACCGGATCACAGTAGTGTTTACATATTGCCATCGTGTAATGGACACGGCAAAAATTAATACGAACGTAGTGGTATCAGCGACAGTATAAAGTTACAATCAACGTGAGGCAAACCGCACAACAAGAATGTACTAGATAAGCTAATACAATTAGCGCTTTTAAGTAAATAGTTGGCTTGGCTACGACGTATCAGCGTTTGCCCTAAATGTCTGCAATATCAGTACTATTTAGGTATGGATTTTGGAATCAACAACTTATGATTCACATATACATGTTTTACAGAGGTAAAACATGTGTTAAAAATTTGAGATTTAAAATTGGAACTTAAGAAATGTCGCGGAAAATTTTCGCGCAACGCGGGCGTTAAACGATCATGTCCGCATTTTAAATACGTAAATTCTCAGGATACCCAATAGAAATTTTATACCTTGACGCAAATCTAATTCTGGAGAATAAACCCAGCGACAATTAAAGTTACAATTATTCTTTTTAGATTTTAAGGTTCTTTAATTTTATTATTAACTTACAACGAACGGACTACTCGTAATTAGTCGTCTATCATAATCCTACTGCTCGAAATTTAAAAGCTGCTTTTAAATTCGTTGAATTAATCATTTTTTTTTAATTTGGAGCAGCATTTACTTTTTTTAATCCGAGCATAACTCTGGGAAGTAAAAAACTTGCTTTTTATTTTAAGCCGCTTTTATAATTATTTTTTTAAATAATATCAATACATAAAAAACAGAGCAAAGTAAACTAAAGAAAAAAAAGGGAAGCAACAAAAGTTCAGTTTCGGTAAAAAATACTCCCAACAGAATTATTTTTATGCTACAACGGACTAATGCAGCGAAAATTAAGAATCGTATAGTACTTTTATATTTGGCGCAACGCTTCCGGTAACAATGCGCGTCATTATTCTATTAGCAGAATAAGCCAATGAATGCCCCTGCGGGCACTAGAACGCAATAGTACGCCATAATATTTACTCATTTTTATATGTAGAAAACCTAAGCCCATGAAACATGATATTTCGTGCTTAAAATCGTCTAATAAATAAATTTTGAGACAACGCAAAATATGACGGGCGGCAACTTATTTCTGTTCATCTCGCTCTTATACATTCCTAAATTAAAAAGTAAAAAAAAATATCAAAAGATAATTTCCCGTTTTGTTAACGTAGAGTTCGCCAACAAACGTGTTTAGTAAAAAAGCGAATAATGTTAAAGTCAATCTGGTTCCGTAAAAAAAAACCTTTAACCCTTCCTTTACAGCCTTCGTCGTTTTTAATCCATAAACCATAGTTACTGACAACACATCCGTTTTCTATTTTCGTCTTCTAAATTATTTTTGATTTAGTTTTGGGGTAAAAATGTAGTTTCATGTTAATAAAATAATTTTGTATTTTACAACCTCGTAGTCTAAGAAACTATTAACATATAGAAACAAAATAAAAAAGGGTAATATAAATATTTGCATGTAATAATGTGTGTGATAATGGCAAAAAAAATTATTTGATACAAACAGACAGCATCATTATCTTATTTTTCATTTAATGAAACAATTTGGTTGTCAGGAAATATAAAAACAATTTAAAATTCTATTAAGTATAAATAGTATATATTTTTGCATCTGATTTTCTTCAATATTATAATTTTATATATTGAAGTAACTTTTCCTTAAACATATAAGTTTATACATACCTCAGTAACGCAGTTTCTTCAGCATTGAGGGTTGGCATTTTCATGGAGTCTTTCTTCTCCTCTGGTTCCAAATTAGAATTTCTGTAATAGTGCAGTATACTTAGCTTACTTATAATGGGCTATCTACAATTTTATACATAAATTATTTGGAGAAAATTTGTGTAATTTTTTTTAAAATTCAACTTGATTTACAAACTTATTTTATGGAAACACATAAAGACGAATACAAAAAGTGGAAATTGACAAACAATGATCTACAAACAAAAAATTTTAAATAATACGAAAAAAAAAGCAAAGCCCAGCAACTTATTACTTACTCTGTTAATACCTCGGTCATTTCTGACTTATTTCCATTGAAAAGTGGTTCTAACTTCTTTTTTACTGCTGCTCCAATACTTAATATTTTCTTAATATCACTCTTGTTGTTAGGAAGAGTTGTACCATGGTATACCTGGCCCAGGGCCATGTATGAACCTCCATTCAGCAGACCACGTTGCATGCCAACTTAACACCAAAACAAGATAAAATAAGCCTCAAAAATTCCAAGCAGGTAGTGGATGCTGGTTTCATGCATAAAAAAAGAGGAAAAATAAAAATTAAAGCACTGGACAAAGTTACAAAAGTTATTGCACTAGTTCTTACATTACGAAACTAAAAAGTGAACTTCGCACTTGCGAGGCATTGTGTAAAGTTTAAATAAAAATTAAGTAATGAACGAAAATTTTACATACAAATTCCTACCTTAATTGCTGCGGTGCCGTTACTTTTCAGTTAGCGAGCAAGTAGTTTCGGGCCGAGTACGATCTATTCAACTCACACACAAGTCACTTGATGTCGACCTTTCCGAGCGACGACGACTCGTAGTCTAAGTCTAGACTGCCCTCGCAGTGCAGACTTTTTAAGCAATCATGTAGCTCACTTCTCGCTGAACTGGGACGCATGCGTAAACCGCACACTAACACGTCAATTATTCAATCGAAAACCCGGGAAGTTGAAGAGAACAGAATTTACTTACATCATGAGCCATCCTACATTTCAAAGATTTTAATTATTTACTACTAAATTGTAACTTAACACAAATGATAAACAATTAAATACATCCTAAAACTGTCAAAATTTGTGTATTGTTTTTTTGTAATAAACAATATGTTGGCACTTATAAAAATTAAAATAATTTATTTGTAACGGCTGATTATAATAAACATATATTTGATCTAATGCTTGTACTTGTCATTTTTAATTTGGTATCAAAAAGTTGCCAGTTCGGTTAAGAGTTTTGTATATAGTTTAATTTGGCAATTCCAAAATGTTTTTAATTTCTCTTACCCGTGCTATCTTATGCTTGGTATTTATTGCGAAATGTTTTATTTAAACATGTTATTTTATAAAAAGTCATATCTACTGGTGTAACCTCCTCAACAGCACAACCAATCAAAAATAAAAGCCATCGGGTTAACAGCGTACTACTACACAAAAAAAAACAATTAAAAATGTATCTGTACTTTAAAACAGAATATCTAATCTAAAATTAAAAAAAAATTATATCTTTTTGTTTTAACATCGAGTGAAGTTGGTATAGTTAAATCATAACGAACTGAATGTAATTTTTTCCTTACATTCAGTTCATAATGATTTAACTAAATAATATAAATAAATAATTTCTTAATTTTAGTGTCACTTAAAATAAGTTTAAAAAAAAATAATGCAATATGTTACCCAAACTTGAGGTAATTATTTACAACTTTTTAAAAAAAATCCTCTCTCAAAAAAAAATTGCTGAACTAAAAAAAGTGTGGAATTTTGATGAAATAACTAAAATTTACAGATTTAATCACTTTAAATGTTTGAACAAATAGGTTAGGCAAATAATTGAAATTTATTTATTAATATCCAATCCAATTTTATTCATCTAACTTAAAAACAACTGACAAAGACTTAACAATAAGTTGCAGTATTTAGATTAATTAAATTTTTCCGTCAACTCAAATTATTTCTTGTGTTTTACTTATTTATTTTATACATGTAAAATATTTATATTAATTATTATGTATCATGTATGATTTATTTATTTTCATATTAATTATTGTTATAATAATGGAATCGCCTTCCACTCTATAAAGACCATCACGTCCTCTTTTATGCTTTGACTACAACATTAAGCAAAATAATGTGTACGAAAGCAATCAACCCAAGCTTTAGTACGTATATGATAACACAGGGGGCGTTTTCTTCAACGACAGCAATTTTGAAGACAAATTATTATTTGTTTAATTTTGTTTTTATATTAATGTTTTTCGTCTTACTGCTTAAATTTTCAAAACAGAGTACGCGCAAAAATAAATAAATAAAAAGACGGGAAAATGATATTATAACGCCATCTATGGTGTTCACTGCTAATTAATGATAATATTTGTAAGTTCGAACGACGGTACGGTTTTAGGCTGGGTTACTTTTCAAAATGTGTATCTAAATTGTAGATATATGTGTATATGGACGACCCGTTTAACGCAGTCACTAAGATATTAGCATCGGCGTCACAGGCAGTGCGTTCGATTCCCACCTGGGTCAAATATTTGTATAGAACTATAGATAATTGCTCCGGATCTGGCCGTTTGTCCGTTTTAAATGGATTATGTAACGCCCTTATAACACAGCAGAAATTGTCTTACAATGGGGGCAGTGTTTTTCTTTTTTTTTACTAAAGAGAAAGAACGAAGGGACGTTGTCTTTGCCATTATCTTCGTTACAGTAATATTGCTTCATTAAAAATCATTCAATCAATTGGCTCGAATAATTTGTACTAGTACAATCACATATACCACTTCACGTATCTTAAGAAAAGGCTTTATATATTCAGCTACTAATATTCGCATATCTCACCTATGGAATTTTATTAGGAAATTTATATATCGACGCTGGAAAGCAAAAACGTACTTACCAGCAAAAGTAAAATTTTTCACCAGACATACACCATTCAACTTAGTTTAATTTACTGATTTCAACAATGTAATTAAAAAAAAATTACTCCATGTGTCATTTACTACTAGCTTTTTGCTTTCTAGCGTGGATATCTATATCTGTATCTTTGGATTACGTACCTTCGTATTTCCAGATCGGATTAGAAGCCACTGCGTTGGCAAAAATCAACAGTTTAAGAAAAAAAAATCAAAGGATTAAACAGTTGGTCCAAACGCTCTACGGTTCAAGGTTCCGGTTGATAAGAACATCCTTGCCCATAACTCTGAATTGAGGTTCAGTATTTGAAAAGAATTATAATAACAGAAAAAGTTCCAAACTTTATGCGCAGCCAGATATATCACCATGCTCAATAATTTCATTGGATAAAACAGTGTTAATATAAAGGACAATTTACTGAAATAGTAGAACGATTATCTTGAAAAATTAAAATAAAGGTTATCGATATATTATCGGATTTCGGATCGGACCGTCTTTTCCCGAATCAACATTTAGCCCATTTTTTAATCGTTCCATACCCCCCTTACAACCCGTGAGGATAGAAGCAGCCAGTGGCAGGTGCAACCATCGTCTTTGATACCACCGACTTACGACGCTATAGTCAGAAACCCAGTGGCTAAAAAGAAAAGAAAGAGGGTAAAAGGAAAAGGAAGAATAAGGGAGAATAGGCGACAAGCTACATAGATGTAGTTTGGAGCCAGTGCGGAATCTATTCCTATCCCAATGTCTCCTCTTCTCCAAAGGCTCCATCACTTCTCTTCCCAAAGAGACGAGGTCAGCAAAAACCGCAGAAATAACGAGAGAATATTGCAACACAAACTGCGGCACCTATTCCGCTGCAGTGAGGTCGATTATCACATACAACATCAAAGTTGTCGTACTAGACGAAATAAAGCGTTTGCGCCCAACTTAGCAGCTATGCCACCGAACTTCGTGTAACCGGTAAGATTTTGACGCCATCGCGGAAGGTTACACCTGTCTCTGTAAATTTGAAAATGGACGTCCCATTGGAATATGCCTCCACGCAGGTGGGAGAGAGATAGGCACGTTTACAGCATATTGCCATCCCGAAACACCCTTCCAGGGACATCCCTGATAATACCACTGCCATAATAGCGAGGGACCTCAACGAAAGGGTGGAACACAAGGGTTGTAACCCCTGTGGGCAAAGGTCTTTTCGAACATATTGAGGGGGTGGGTCACGAGGTGCTTGGCCCTGACAAGACGATGCA
Organism: Eurytides lysithous rurik; assembly: GCA_018247575.1. Classification (NCBI taxonomy): domain Eukaryota; kingdom Metazoa; phylum Arthropoda; class Insecta; order Lepidoptera; family Papilionidae; genus Eurytides; species Eurytides lysithous. The sequence goes on along the minus strand of DWHO01000272.1, from coordinate 3,236 downwards.
CATCCCTGAAACATCTCTAATGCTGAAAGCTACGCTTTGGATATCCTGGACATCGTTCTCTGTCATAAGATGCCATACCCAGAGGATCCAGCTAAAGGTGCTGTACGATATAAATCAAACCAAATTTGAGGATCCTTCTCGACATGGAGAAGGACCTTCTGAGTGAGGCACGAAGATCTGCTGTATAAATTACACCACATCACCATTCACCGCGGACCCGTGCTTTAAGTGGCGTCATGTACATCGAGAGAGCCGAATCAGCGGTACAACGTATCAAAGCCGATGTTCCCCAATGAACCTCTCTATCACCACACCTGTATGCGTTGTATACGAGCGACATTTCCACCTTGGAGCAGAGCGCACCTGATTGGGATAAAGAAATATTGTTTGCCCTTTATCAAGTAAAAAAGCGGAAAATACAGCAAATATGGCGGACGTTGGTCAGCGTCGATAAGACTTCTCCCATTTATATCAGGAAAATAATCCACCCACCCAAGTTTGAGCTGTTTGGTCAGGCGATAATGTGTAAAGACACTCCCTGCCGGATAGACTGTTTGCTGAACTGACGAACGGTACCATATGTGAGTCATTTAGTCCGGCAGGCCAAAGAAGCTCAAGCAGTCCTAGTCATCCTACAGCGTCTTTGGCGGTAAAACATCCAATGGATCTGCAGCCACCCTTCGGCTGGCTCGGTCGAGCCTTGGGGACAAAACATCCGCTTCCCCGAGTACTACTACAGGTGGAAATTGCTCCTGGTGAGCCAGACTTAACTGCAGACGGTATCGTATCGCTGCTGCACTCTTAGAGTGCACCAGAAAATCGTGATGTATGTAGGATGAGTCAGGTTACTTTTGAGCAGATGCAATACATCAAACAATGCCATATCACTGTGTCATGGATTTTATATAAAAACTCTATAGTATTTCCAAGTAAAACTCGGTAAAAGGTTTTAATACAATCTATTATCGAGACACAGCGTGATTTTTTGCTCTCATAAAAAAAAGAGATTTCTGTCCTTATAAAAAACAATATTTGCAATCACAAAACATGCCTAATAATAACGTTATTTCAAAATTAGTATTGCAAACATTTTTATTCCTTTTTGACATCCCGTACAAAAACTAGATATCGAGTAATAAAGTTTTTGTAAAAATATTGAGGTTTTACTGGATTTTACATATTATCCATTACCGAGCACCTCAGTATTAATAATACTAGAAGAACACGAAAATTTGGTCTTATTGAAACCAAGTTATTAATGGTGGTTTACTTCACGTTGAGGTTCCATAAAAAACCGAGCTAATGTGTTTATTTACACATTTAGTTCTTTACCCAGATAGTTGCTGTTATTTGTCACTTATTAAGGTTTACAACGACAAATTCTCTTTCGAGAGGTCAGTCACTTCGGCGGTTCTAGCAATCGTGGCTCGATTACATACGATGAAGCTAAACCCTTGGCTACCCAGCGTACTGGACTGGCAAGAAGGATCTCTCGAGCGGACTCAAAAAAACCACTGTGGGGAAATATGCAGGAATGGATAGAGAAAAGCCAAGCTCACTTCCCCTGCAACTAAGACCACCACTGCAGGGTACGGGTAGAGAACGAGGTAAACTTCACTTGTGATCCCCTGCCGTAAAAACCATTACCGCCATAAGCCACCGCCCCCGATGAAAAACAGAATGTCCAAGAATTGCCAACACCGCCACCGGCCCTAGCTGGTCGATTTTATGGCCGAGTCATGCCATTTAACCTAGACCCTCGAATCAGCAGGCAAATGGCTAGCTGCAATAGACAAATGAAACGACAAATTAAAGTCGACAACAGAATCTGACGATAATCATTCTACTATCTAATAAGTTTGTAGCAGCGATCAAGGTTTGTATCAAAATAATTTCGGTCAACTTGCGTGAAATTGGCAAGTTGAAAAGCTTCATACCAGTCGAACTGAACCGACCAAAGAGTCGAGCGCGTTGGGTTTCTTTTCGGAAATCGTAAGCGCTCATGTTGACGCAATAACTATTACTAAATTACTGGACAAATAGATATAAAAAGACAATGATAAACAAGCAACACAAGCATATAAATAAATATGCTTACACGATTACATATATGTTACATACCACGGTACTATGGAATCCGCTGACACAGTATCACATACCGACCACATACATTCCTATCAATAAATGTTGCAATATTAAATCTCACGGTGCCATGGAATCCGCTGACTTAGTACCATGTACCGATCACAGGTATGTCTCCCAAGAAATGTCGCAATGATGGAAACGCTGACTTTACAATACGAAGCTCGCGGACTGAGCTTACGCGACGACAAGTCTCACTTCCCTTCACACTTCGAAGGTGGTCACTAGTTCGTAATTTAGTATGTAACTTTTATTTAATAAATTATTTTAAGCGAGTCAGTTTTTTTTTTGAGTCCTCCTGCGTCGGAACACGTAATTAGTCAATGTCACCAGCAATCTTGTCTATTTATTTTTCCAATGTTCTGCAGCTATTCTATTTTCGTGCATTTAAAAAAGTTAAACTAATTTTCGAACCGGCATTCATTACGTTAAGAGCTTTCATGCGGGTCCAGACTACGTGCGACCTACAAACTGAAACGTAGCGTTTTAACTTTTACAACGCTTCTCACGTACCGCCAAGAATCTATTTCTGTGAGCCGTCATTTAATTACTTCTATGCTTTACTCGCTGTGAGCCGATTGTTTAGAAAATAACGTAAGCGACACCAATTTTTATATCAATATATTATTGCACCCCCGTGGAACTACACTAATTAAAAACTCACACAAACTCTTTGATGAAGTATAATTTTTTCAAAAACTTTACTAAATTCAGGAAGAACGGATACCGGTCTAAAACTGTTGGGGTCTGAAGTAGTCCCGGATTTGAAGATCGCTATAGTTTTACTATGCTTCATAAGATCAGGAAATGTACCACATTCAATACATCTATTAAAAATGATTGCTAGGTGAGGCCAAGTTACATTAATTATTGAGCTTATAATACTTACTGAAATACCCCAAAGATCGGCTGTCTTCTTAATTTCGACTGTCTCGAATACGAAGATTAAATCTTTGGGAGTAATAGATTTAAAGTAAATATTCACATGACATTCATTAACATGATTTTTAAGAATAGCCTCAGCCGCGTCAGGTGATCTACTAAGAGATTTGGTATTAGAAATGTCTCTTAAACACAACTCACCCTGACGCCGA
>DWHO01000271.1:0-22427 GCA_018247575.1 Eurytides lysithous rurik | reverse complement strand
CTCAGCAGAACTGCGTTCCGAGCCGGTGGTAGCTTCCTCACGAACTGAGATGTATAAATGACGATTCATAAGTGCTTATAAAGGCCTATTTGAATAAAATATTTTGATTTGATTTGATTTGATTAAAATTTACCTGTAGCTAAAGATTGCCTACATTGTTCTTATACTAGTATAAATAATTCTAGTATTCTTAATATGAAAATAATGGACAATGTTGGTACCAAAAAGGCACGATGATATGTAAAACAGGATAATCATTGTACTGTTTTTATTAATAACAATAGGGATTACATTTACTCTTGATATAACGTAATCAAGAGTAAGTGGGATCCCTAACGACAAGTGACAGTCTTGCCTATAAAAACAGAACTATACAATAATATAATGTCTCCTCGGTCAATGACCTAACCAAGCATTTTCCAATTGTGATCGATTGCTGCAATTATTATCCAGAGATACATAACATAAATTTTTTGAATGCTCGCTCATACCCTAGACAACTTTTTAAACCTAAATATAACAGGATTTATGAGGATAAGAACACTAAAACTTTACCAGATCGTGTACAAAAGAGTTCATAGTAGAAAACGCGTCCACAACAGAAAACGTAATCGTTTAATACATGTTTAATACTCTGGTTGGATTATTGCTTACTTACTATATTAAATTGTTCTGAGCGATCGTTTCCAATATTGACCAAAATCTATATGATCATTATTACATTTAATAGTGGTTATATTCACCTACATTACAGACAGTGGCGGTACTACCATACAAGCCCAAAAGCCCGGCTTGCCCTACTGAGAAGTAATTATTAATTAGCCCATAATTTCCGTAACGATCAAATAAAAAAAAAAAATATCCGGGTTTTGGGCTTGTATGCCACTTATTACAGGTATAGCCAATAGCCATACTATTACATACATGATGAGGCTACTATGCAGTGGGGGCTATGTTTTTATTTTTTGAACGATAATGCTATCCAGGAATTTTCTAATCAATATATGTCTCTTTTTATTTTAGGCTGCATTGTTTGAAATCAATCAGGGAGAAGTGAACGTTGAAAATTTACGCCGACAGCGATTGGTTCGATTTCTGGTTCTATTACGCCTACCGGCGGCGCAGTCATTTTATCGTTGGAGAGGCTTCTATTACTCGGAGCGATTCTTTTTAATATGGCGCTCGCTTTTTACCCTTTGAATTTGGAATAATATCGTCACGTACTACTGAGATCGTGGTGCGAATAACGCAAAGGGAAATCCGAACTCCCTTTTTATTTGAACAGAAGCGTTTGAATGCATTCCCTTGTGTTTTGTGGGGTCAGTGGTGAATTTTAAACAAGCATAGTTTAAAATATGTCGCATTCACTATTCATTTATGCGGTAAATGGATGTAATGAAGAAATACCATTAACTGTAACTGAGTAGTTATCGAGGCATTTTGTTGCACTTTAAGAAAGAGAGAATAATCTATTAATAACACTTTAAGGAGGTAACTTTTGGTGATTATTATTGTCAATTTCAGTTAATCATATATGATGTTCGTCGTATAACGTTATACATATGTGCGTAGGGCAATAACGAGACTTCAGTTTAGTATGGCATAGATAGTTTTCTATTTTTCAACAAGATGGCGTTGTTGAAATCTATTTATACTTTTAAATTAATTTATTTTTAAAATCTATATGTAATTAATCTAACTGTACCACAATCAACGTATATAATGTTTCTTAATGTATCTTCAAAGTTTAACAACAACGAAATTTCTGTTGTACCTTGCAACGAACCACATACAATAAAAAGTAATCATCAAATTGCTTCAGAATTGACAGTTGGCGTAACCTAGAGGCAAAAAAAAATCAGCCGAGTCGAACTAAACCACATCTTCAGTGTTACTTCGTGAATTTCCCAATTTGAATCACTTAAATCATCTTAGCATTATATTGAGATACGAATGTCAAGAATTTATACATCATTTTAACATTATTTATTTACATGCCTATTTATTGCAATTAATTAAAAAAAAATTGTAAACGTTGAATCAAAGTTACTAAGGATAGAAATAAAAATACGAAATACAAAACGCTTTTCAAGCGTGTAATTCAGACACAAAAAAATCAAAAACAGATACAAGTGATTAGATCGCTGTCGAAATTTCTAGTACTTCTTACACTCCAATATGTTAAAATATTGTCCTGATATTATCTAAAAGCTTAAAATTGAAGTTGAAAACTATCACTATTAAAATGAAAACATCAAATTAACGATCAAACATCTTCTTAGAATCGTTACACTTATTTTTCTCTCTAATATCCAATTTAAAAGCTCTGGTTGATTGTCTCCTCGCTAATCAATGTTGCATTCTTCAGTTCCAACTGTTCCATTGTCTGCGACCTCAGCTCAGACACTCCCCAAGACTTGCTCCGCCTCAGGGGCGGTCGACCGCGGATGCGACCCTCATATTTGTGACGTTTATGATTAAGTGGACTGATCTCGGAGTCGGACATCTCCTCGCATTTGCGTTTGGATGCAGACGACGCCGTGGAGTCGAGTTCCTCGTAAGACTGGTACGGCGTTTGCGCCGCTGAAATAAATCAAATGGGGGCAATGTTTTAATTTTCCTTCACATTAGAAGTTTTCAAGGTTATACTCGCATTTCTGACTTTTTTATCACAGTATCGTTACGTCTTTTTCGTTTGGCACTTCTTTTCCAAATTCACGAGTTTATTTAAATGGTACTATTGTATTGATTTACTATTGGCCGACAGAGAAATAAAACGGTAAATATTTTCTGAGTTATTACTCTGCTATTATTGCACTTCTTATTGGAACACAGTAACGTATTATTATTATTATGTTTACAAAATAGTGACCATTACTAGCAAACAACACCCCAGTCCTTTTTTTACACAGTTTTATCAACTAAATAAAGCACCTCGGCTTAAACAAGTCATGTGCAAATTACGAAATAAAGTAGCTATGGAACGTATATAGTAAGGACAAAATTACGATCCATCACTCTAAATGCGCCCTACAATGTCGGAAGTAAAAAGGGGAAAAGATATAAAATGTATTAAAATACGCCGACCCTCCGTGTAAAATAAAGTGATTGGAGCAGAAAAAAGAGAATGCAGCGTCGTAAGGTCGGAGAAAAAAAAACACCGTATTAAAACTTTAACTGAAGCTTAACTGTTTTGTTCGTTTTCATTTTGTAAGTTAAATTGATTTAAATTAGTGCCTGATGTTTTATAATTTTTCTTAAAACTAATGTAAAATATAAATTTTGACATCAACTATCAATTTTCTACGAAATCATTTGACACGACTAAGATAATAACACTGTTAGAGTGCTTAAGGTAGAACCAAGAAAAATAGCCATAGAGATATGTTAGTCGATTGTAAATATGATGATATAATACTATCTAATCTTAGCAATACTATCTCTAAATATGTCAATAATATAATATATCGTAGCCTAAGCTTCTACCTCATAGAGCTTCCAAAAAAAAAGAACCAGTTCTACACTTCAGGTATTTTAAAAAAAATCTTGTTCTAAAATACCTGATAAAAACTAGTAAATAGCACAGAAATAATGTCTGTTTTGCGAATTTATATTAACCTCTTCAGGGACAGTTTTTATGGCGAGAAAAAACTTACTTTAGTTTTCTTCTAAATCTTTAACTGTACATCGGGAATAAACATTACCGGTAGCAGTTTCTTGTTGAAGGATTCTGTAGGTTTATTATTCACACTAATTATAAAATCAAATCAAATTATGTTTATTCAAATAGGCCTGCACTTTTGAATCGTTATTTTTTCATGTTGTTCGAGAGAAAGCTACCACCGGCTCGGAATGCAGTTCTGTTGAGAAGAGCCGGCAAGAAACTCAACAGTTGCTCTTTCAAAATACCGTTACAGTATGTTAAGCCTTAATACAGTGTAATAACTATCCCATATATGAGTCAATCAATTAAGTTCCACGCATTTGGATCTACCAGAAACTCCTGTACAGTATAATAAGCTTTAAGCAACAAAATATTCTTAATTTTTAGAGGTAGATCTATGATATCTTGTGGAATTTTATTAAATATGCGTGTTCAATGCCCATGAAGGATTTTTTCACCTTTTGAAGACGAAATCTGTTACAAGCCTATTTTTATTTCTAGTATTCACTGTGTGCCCTTCTTTCTTGCCCTCGCAAGGCCGGGTATGCATAGGCATTTCCCCCACGTAAAACAAAAAAAGGGCTTACGAGCTCATCTCCCCCGCCCGCTATCTAGCGATGACTTGGAAGAATCGTTATTAAGAGACCGGCTATATTTCACCGTCTTTGCCCTCGATCTCTGACCGGCCGTCAACTCGTTCACTCAGTCTCTCTGATACAGATGCACTCACAATAAGAAGTGTGAGTGCACCTGTGTATGCAAACGCTTGTGCACTATAACATAATCCGAGCAGTTGGCTAATCTCTTGTAGATCGGCCGCCGTGGCCGGAATCGGTCACGGCGCCATTATCATCTGCCGAGTAGTTAGTCCAATACCGCGTATTGGCCGACGCGATGCTATGAAATTCGTCGCGGATATCGTTATAGCGCGACCGTGCGTTGCGTTCGCATCGTGACGGTTCAACTCTGGTCTAGTGGGGAGGCATATCCCCGTAGGCTCGTACCTGGCGTCGTCGTCGAAGTCGTCGCCGAGGAAGTCCCTGGGGAAGGGGGTGGCCGCAGGGCAGGAGGAGCGGGCAGGCCTCGTCGCAGGGCTGGCGTGAGCACTGCTCCCCGCAGCGCCGCGAGCACGCGCCGTGCTGGCACGAGCGTCCGCACGGCTCCTGCCCACGCGCACAAGTCCGAAAATGATTCATTCACACAAGTCCCGGAAACGGCAAACAACAGTGCCACAGGGCGAGACTGGCACCGAGTGCGCACAAAAGTACACTCGTACTCGTAAAAGTACACACATAAATACCGGACACCGATCATAAGAATAAATAAATAAATACCGGAAACCTAGTTTCGCAGACATGAAACATGGTTTTATACTTAAATTTTCAAAGAATGACCCAAAAATAAAAATAAACGAAATTTGTTTATGGCGCGTTTTCGGTGGTGTTATGATGGGAACTGATGTGGCGCGGGGCTGCATATTAAAAAAAAATATTTAGATGTGTGAATCGCTACATGGTACTGAGGTTTTTTTTCCTCGGACATAATTCAAATACTATATATCAGTAAACAACGTTGATATAAAAAGTTGCAATTACACAATATTAAATGTAAACGTTTAAAGTTTTAAAATATTGCAATAAATTTATCTAAAAAACTATAGACAAGTTTGACCATTTTTGTTTGCTACCAGTTTTGGGGTTTGGAATATTCGTGTACTTATGTTTGGAGGCTTTGCACTATATTTTTTATAAGAAATATCTTAAAATTACACATACAAACAGCGGTAACATAAAGTGATATCGACCAAAAAATAGATTCATCAATAATATTTTATATAAAACTTTATAACGCATCGCATAATTGGCCGGACGCCTAAATCCCGCATTTTCAGAGAATCAGCCATATGCAGTTACGGGACTAACGTAGAGTCGAAAGTTTTTAGTCTCCAGCACAATTAGTATCCCTCATCTATAATAAACGTTTTTGTAACACCCGGTGTAAGTTCAGTGGTAACAAATTCATTGATAAACTTATCAAAAATAGAAGCGAACTCAACCTGGCATGGAGGGCAAATGTCGCCACACAGTTTGTTGCAACGGGAGTGCGCACATCTCACTTCGCATTTCAGCTTGCACGGTGGGCACACCTGATTGCACGGCTCCTGACATCTGTGTAAAATATACCACCTTTAATCAGATGGACCTCTACAATTCGTTTATTTTTCATGAAGCAGCCTGACAAACGAGCAAGCGGCTCACTTGATAGTAAACGGTTACCGCCGCCTGTGAGATAGATATTACAGAGCTTTCAAATGCGTTGTCAGCTTTTAACCCTTTAAGCAGTTTGCCCGTACAGTGTACGTACTACCCGAATTTGGCCTCATCTGGTTTGCCCGTACGGCGTACGGGCATCGATATTTTCCCCTTTCCTTTTCTGGTTTGCCCGCATTTTTCATTATTGATTATATATTTTCAAAATTCACAGTAAGTGTGAGAGAAATTTTTGCAGAACTTGTAAACCATTGAAAAAAGTAAACATTGAGGGGGTGTTGTGTCTAAAATTGTAAAATAAAAAATGTTGTAAAAGCATTAAAAGTGAAAAAAAATAATTCTTAATATTCTTATTCTATTAAGTATAGTACTTAATTATATGCAATAAAAAATATGCCTTTTTTGGAAGCATTTCTGGTAAAATAATTGACCGCTTGAAGGGTTAAAATAGGTAATTAGTTATTACAAGCACAATACACAGGCTATTACATCTAATTTTCTCAAGTGCAGTTTTGGCAAGTAAGTTTTTACTATTATGCGTGTAATAACTCTTCAGGAAGTGTTCAGTGTTGAGAATCGACAGGAACAAAGAGCTAAACGTAGAAAATGCACAAGTACAAAATTATTATGCTCAATCGTAAACACTGTAAATAACAGTCCCACCCATCATTTGCAGTCAATGCGGCAATCGCGATGACCAAAGTTTCTAATAAATTTGAACAATTTCACCGTCGCTAACGCATCGGCTTCAACATCGACGGGGCTATGAATCACGATGAAAATTCGTCGTTCCGCATTCCGACGTTGAATTCATTCACGGGTCGAAACTGAGCCGTCTAGACTGTGTGTCGGAGAAAGGTGACCAGTCACCGACGCGGCGGGACCGTGCCGCTGCCGCCGAGACGTGCCCACTTAACTGGATACCGTTAAATCAGTAGTTGCCGTGTGTTACAGGGATGCGATTTCGTAAACACGCTTGACGGCGCGTTAGCCAATTCCATTAGCAATACGTTGTTATTAATATTTAGAAAAAAATGTATAATTCATAAACAAATCCAATCGATTGTCTGCTATATAAAGAACAAACTGTACATAATGGCGAAAAATTTAATTGTATTTATTAAAATAGGTTGTAATAAGTACTTTCGAAACGACATTTTCATTACTAGTCATTGTAATTAACTGTTAGTCTAACATCAGCTTGGAATGCAGTTCTGTTGGAAACTCACCGGTTGTACTTTTAAATGATGTTACAATGTTTTATCAATACCGCTTACGAGTCAATTAACTTAATTTCATATATTTTGGTCTGCCATAAGCCCTTGAATTGTTTAACAGGCTTTGTTTAATAATGTATTTTTTATAATTACAACACTCAAATGGTGGAATTTTAAGACGCGTATTCCTATGAACCTACCATGAATAGATAGGAAGGAGTATTTATAAATAATTTTTAAAAATGAATTTATAAATCTTAATTAGCACATAATTCCCGAATCATTTATTTTTAAATTTGAGCGATTTTACTCCTTAGTAGGGCGACCCGGGCTTTTGGACTTGTATGGTAGTACCGCCACTGGGTGTTACAAGCTGTTAACGTTTGCAACATGTATTCATCCAAATCGGAGGAAACGAGCGTAGATTCGAATTTCGAACATGAAAAAGCGCGGTGGACGTAAACGAGATACATACAAACGGACCAATGAGAACGAGAGAGCGATTTAACGCCGCGAAGTAAACCGTAGTCGGTTACTTTCCAAAGAGCACGATAGCATCTACATGGCGGTCGGTGCACGAGCGTTTGGGCTTAATAGCGGCACACCGTGAGGCCAGCATCCGCTTAGCGACACAGCCAACCGACGCCAAATGAAAGTTGATCGCGCGAGCAAAAATGCCACTCCAGACAGTCGCGACGCAAACATCAACCGCCGCTGCAAATATTTGGCATTCGGCACGGTTGTTGCGTTTTGACTTTTTTTTTTTTTGCCTTTTTAACTCTACTCCACTGTACTCGTGATGTTGTCGTAAAGTTTTGTGCAACGGATCGAACTCGTTAAAAATATTATTCATAGAAATACATTCCCTTATGCGATTACAATAATTTATAGACACTTAATAATTTATAGTATAGCTAACTAATTTATGATCCGAAAAAAATAATTCATTATAGACACCGAACCGCGTCAGTGCGTATTATACAGGCAGACCTAGAAAATATGATGGCGATAGATTAAGCGACAAAAGCGTGAGTGCTAATATATCGTTCTAAGTACGTAAAAGATTTTATAATTGATATTGGGCACTGTATAACAGCATAGTATCATATTCATAAATCACACATAATTACTTCCCCGCGTACACGCGATATTCTAGCGTACCCCTACCCGTATTACGAAGAAATAAAGTGAATTGGTCCGCTAGACAAACGGAGAGTTGCAGCTATGAGTGGAATTGTATTCCAATTGAGTATGATAGAAGCAACGGAAGAAGGCATGGGGTACGTCTCGTTATCTAATAAAAGCATCGTTGCAGGCGTCCACCTGGGAGGGTTGCGCGTAGCATTGGGTTAAAGGTTCGAGAGATCGACGTGGGGCGTAAAGCAGTTTGGGGGTCGCGGCAGCACGGAGCGATCGTAATTCGTACCGAAATAAAATCCAATGTACGTCGTAAAACAATCCTTCCATCCATACCACCAACCATAACCTTAAAAAATAAAATTTTAAGGTAGGGGGAATAACAAGATCTTTTAACACATTTCAAACACATTTTTTTTTAAAGAGTCGGGCATAGGTTCGCGATTTAAATAAAACGCACGCTGCGTACAAATGTTTAGACACCGCTGCAATTCGCTTTCCGAGTCCGAGAGAAGAGAGAACGTTCCGAGTACGTGTGAACCTGAAATCGGTCAATTAGACCGTCCCGATGGACGACCCGACCCCAGTCAAATGCCGGGTGAAAATCAGGTCAGAGGGATGTAGGGCGAACGTACCCGCGCAGAGGATCGTGTGCATCCGATGATATAGCACCGTAAAGGACGTAATTGCCCGCTTGCGTTTGCGTACACGGTCTCCAAAGAAGCCGACAGGGCGGAAAATTTTTGTTTTGCATTGCGTCCAGTGAATCGGGGATCCACGTAACGCTATGCACTTGCGCTTTTATTGGCACAGCACGTGTGCTTTCGAAGGGGTGGCGACGCGCCATAGCAGATTGAAAAATTTGTAAATGCGTCATTAATGTTACCTTGTATTGACGTATTGTTATATACACTAGAGCCTGCAATTTAATTATTGTTGTAAACAAAAAAGAATTTATTTTCTTTTCGTATATCTAAATCAAAAGATTGTAAAGCCATGCAAATGCAACAATGAATAAACAAAACAAATATAAAAACTTACTATGTGAAGACACATTGGCAATTACCCAATACACGTAAGCATAATCTATTAATATATAGTGTTTGTATTTAAATTATCTATGTTAACAACAATTATCAGTATGGTTTATAAGCAATGTAACAAATTTGTTCATAAAACTCTACTATTCAATAAAAATACTTATTATATATTTTTTATTACATTTAACAAATATATTGATTATAATTTATTATTTCATGACATATAGTAATTTTAGTGGTACCACTTATTTAAGCTATATTTCGAAAAGAGAAAATTTTAATGACATTATGGGACAGACAGCAATGATTCTCTTGAAAAAAATGCTGATGAAATGTGTTAAACATAGTAAATTTGTGTAAACATTGTTGAGGGTATTAGGATAATACATACAGTTTAATAATTTTAATATAATTCAATTTTATAAACCATACAACCACACATTCACATCGAAAAAGTTACAGATTATTGAATACTTACATTTGTTTTTGGCATTCTCATCCATCAGCATGTTAAAGTGGTGGTGGCGGTTCCACGCAGCCATTTTGCCTTCGTGAGGAGCCCCGAGAAGCACCAGGGCCGCCCCGGCGGGCCCAACTCCGTCTAGGGGCTCCAGTGTCCTCAGCACCCTTCAACTTTGTCACACACTCATAACCCGAAACGCATAGCTAGCACACGGTTCACTGTTTCAAATCGCCGTCACCCCGGACGGCGGTGTCATCGGCGCCGACGCGCGCCACACATGCCTTTGCACTTCCTCCACGCACTAAACGATGCACTCACGGGTAAATAAGCACGATCAACACGCCGAGCGGTGAATCACCTCCGACGCACGCCGCACTGCAGAGTGCAGGCGGACTACGCGTGCCGACCACTGACACCCAAACACTCGGCTCGCGTCACGTGTGCGCCGCCACCGCGACCGCACCACCAACAAACACTATGCTTCGCGCACGAAAACAATTATGCACACCAGAGTAAGGAACGAATTTATTTCAATTAATGAAAATGAATTAATTGCAACAGAAAGGACGCGACACGAGGGAGCAAGATAGACAATGCGATTCCCCTTCTTCGATCCGATCCGATCCTGACGGCTTCGGATCGAACTCGCGAGCCGCGAACAAAATAATAACAAATGTGCATGAGATGCTTGCTGTATTATGTGCACGTGGGTTGCGTCACAGAGCCGATGTGATGGGTAGTCACTTCGGCAGCCAAAACAACTGTTTCAAAAAATTACGACGGATTTCCTGAGCATAGATTAGTACTGGTACAAGCTTGTGAACGATTTCAAAATTTGATGAAATGCGAACTACACCATTATTAACGCGAGTATCAAAAGTAATTGCTTAGTTTAGATATTCACTTAAATAATTACAGAGTCATAAACTACACTATTTGTAAACAAAACACAGCCCGCAATACATTCAGAAAAATAGTAATTTGTAACAGAAATCGCGAACGCGTTGATCAAGCGCGACAAGTAGGACAAAACATGGCAGACTCGATGAAAAGCACACGAACTTTGTCTGTGGTCATTTTATTTTTAAACCCTATGGTTTCGCCTGCGTTCCATTTTAAGTAAATTTAGATATAAAATTCTATTAAGAAAATTTATAAAATTAAAATTTTGCCAATGTATATTATAATTTTTAATAATATTTATAAACTTTGAATTTAATTCAATATAATAATCTTTTTATCATGAGTTTTAGGTTATAGACAATATAAACCGTAAAGCTGTGTAACCTAATACAATACCACTGTGTAACATATTGTTAAAAATATGTTTTTAATATTACATATAATAATACATTTTCTGTGAATATTGCTTTTAATAATAAATATAAATACTATCTATTCCTTTCCTTACTGAAAATTTTATGAAATCATTACAATAAAAATAAGACTAAGGATTTACAACTCGGGAGCAGATCATTATGTTATTATTCTAATTAAAAAAGTATTATGATAGATCTATATTCTAAGTAAGGTATTTTCTGTTGGTTCAGTGTCAGTTTTTTATTTCGAGTCTTTTTTTCTGCTTTTTTTTAAATTTATATTAAGAATTATATAATAATGAATATATATTAAAGATGACGAATAACAATTAGGTATAGAAACATATAAAATAATTTAAAATGAACTCTTATGAAATTAACATTTCAGTTGAAATATTAATAGTAAAATGATAATAGATGTGTTCTTATATATTATTTTTCATTGATCAAGGGTGGGGCCCTTGAATCACATTATGCACCATCCTTGTTCATCGAATTTTTCAGCTTGCGGAGTTGCAGTGCAGCGGACGCCGATATTATGTAATTTTAGTGCATCAGATACGTTATTCCTACTAATTCCACGGGCTCTTTCAGATTAAGCCGTAATAGCAATTAAATTAATAGTGTGCAAACACATAAAAAACACCGCTCAACAACGGTCGCTAAACAGCAGTGGGTCGACAGCAACACCATGAAAATCATCGTAGTATTTTTTCTTTTGCGTTTTGTTAGGTGAGCGAGGTAGCCGGTGAAATTGGAACTAATTGAATTCAAAATAATTCAGTATTTAGGTTAACAAAGTAACTTAGCATAGATATAAACTTTAATAAGCTGTTTTCATGTTATTAGGAAATGTAAATACAGATTGACCCAACATACGACACATTGTATAGGTTAGCTCTACCACAAGTTGCGTTGCCTTTTATTGTCTGTGCATTTGCTGTGCGTCATGTTAAACAATATTCGAGGCATAGCCGTAATTACGTCTAACTTGTGAAATATTTAGTGAATTTAGTCGTGAAATACGATTAAAATATACTTCATAGAAAACTGTATAAGTTGATTGAAATTTCTAAAATAGGTGTCTCTCACGGTTTGAAAGGCAACAGTTGTTAACATTGTTATTACAAAAAACAACCATGCCTAAACGTGGAGGAGGACGTATGAGGAGCTGGAAAACTGAAAATGATCATTTTGGTAATTATTCTAAATATACAAAGTATCCTCTTTTTATTATTAATTCGTTACATTTTTATAAAGAATTCAGATTTTATCGTGTAGCGGAAATCGCAAATGGGGCATGTGCAAATGAATGGAATTTCTTTACTTTTACTTTTTATGTATGTCGACATCCATTTATTTTATTAATAAAGAAATAATCATTACGAAATCTGAAATGATGTTGCAGAACATGACGATCGTGCTAGCAATCCAAGGCGAGTCAGCTTTAAACCGGGAACAAATAAAGGCAAGAATAAATTTAATTCTTGGAAGAACAGTGCAAAGTTATTGCTTGATGACGATGTTGATATGGGAACATCGGGATTTCAAGGCTCTAGAAGACCTTTTAGAGGACGTGGAAGTCGTCTCGGTTCTCCAGCACCAAGGTCTGGACATGCCATTGGAAAAAAAAGATTTGTGCCTGGAATGTTACCATGGTATCAGATTATAATACCATATGGAGCCAAACATGATAAGGATGTTGTACTTAGAGCACTCTTGAATCACATTGCACCAGAAGTATTTATCCCACACTATTATAAGATCAATGGAAATGCTGCAGTTTTCTTTGTTGATGATGTTAAAATAGCTGAAAAATTGTTTCAAGCAGATAGGAAAATTGTAATGCCTGATGGCTTTAAGTTGGTAGTAATAGTGAGAAATACAGTTCCTAATATAAATATGGATGCTAATATGAAAGAAAAAATGAAATTAGTAATGGCTAAGAGATACAATGTTGTTACTAAGGCCTTGGACTTGACCAAGTTTCATGCTGATCCAGGTGAGTTTTTGTGACTGATTCAAAATTGTTAATATAATTCATAGGTTCCCAATCTTTTATGGTCTACCCTTTAAACCTTATGCATAACATTAACATGAGAAGCAAAATTTAACACCCCCTTTTACATAATAGTTAATTACACCAATTTTTAAATATCTGTCTGTTATTTATTAATAATCTCAAATCAAATTAAAAATTAATTTTCTCTCTAATCACCCTCATGTAAAGCTCTAGTGATCACTAGGGGTATTACCGCTCCTGTTAGGAACCTACAACATATGAAAAGGTGATTTAATATATACTCCACTATACATAGCTATACCTTAATTTTTGAGATGTATCAGTTAGCTGAATTAACACTTGGAAAAAAATATAGTTATATTATGTTATTATAAAAAAACATAAAAAACAGCTATACAAATATATTAATTTGTTCACAGATTTATCAGAGATATTTTGTGCTCTGTTTAGACCAGTTATCATGCTTGCTGCGATTGACATAATTGCAGAGAACATTCCAGATCTGGAAGCTTTGAATCTTAATGACAATAAACTTCATGGACTAGAACATCTTAAGATACTTCCAACAAAATTGAAAAATTTGAAGATATTGTATTTAGGAGACAACAGGGTAAATTTTTATTAATTTATATTTTAAGTAAATTTACAACTGCTAGTCTATGATGCTAGCATTAATTTTGTATAAGAACAACTTCAAGAGGAGGTACTTTTCAGATTCCCTTCCTTGGATCTTTGGACCCGTTGAAATCTCTTCCACTTGTGGAGTTATATCTCAAAGGAAACCCATTGCTGAACAGGTTTAATGATCACGATATTTATATCAGGTAATATTTATTTGATACTGATACGGTTTAAAAAGATCTTCAAGAATTGGCATTCTTGAAGCTAAAAAATTTTGCATGGTCTTTGATAGCATTGGAAACTCTGTCAATTGTCACCATTTTTTTAAAGAGGTGGCTGTTTTACAACTTATAGATGTCAGTGAAGATTAAAGAGAATTGTGATTTTCATACCAATTTATGCAAGTATTAATTAACAAACACTTTGAAATTGACGAGTTTGAATTGAGTTTGTTTTTAATGAAAGATTTTTAATTTTTGTAAAAAGTGACCGGTATGTAAGAAATATGCAATGAATAATACCAAGTAAAATATAAAAAGAGTATTTGAGACCCTTCTTTTCATAGACTATGTTATATTTGTCTAAATTTTACTTTTGTTTATATGAGTATATCAGTATTATTATTGCATATATCATTTTTCTTTTAAAATTATATGGGCTTACAAAATAAATAAAAAAATGGTGTATCCAGCCCTACCAGGCATCATATTGTAGTAATGCTATTGAATTGTGTAACCATTATCATAATGAAAACACAAATGAGATTTGTTTTTGATTTGCTTGGGCAAAAATTTCATAAATTAAAATTCAATCACAGAATGAAAAATGTTACCATTAATTATTTCATGTATAATAATGTCTATGAACGTTTTTACAATTATAATTATTTTTATGACAAAAATGAAATTTCTCTCTGAATATTCGATAAATTTATTTTGTTTATTTTTGATATGTATATATGTTTTATATAATGAATGTTCTTATACTGTTGCCTTAAGCTGTTTGGTGTTTGTGTTGATTAATAGAAAGGAAGATAATATTTTTTTTTCTGATCAGTAAAAGCTACATATGAATTTCCATAAATTTACTGATTACTTTTGGCTACTTCGAGTTAATTGGATATATTGATAATAAATCATACTATTTTGAAATATAAGAATTGTTCATATTTTAAAAGAAATGTGGTTTTTCAATATCAATGGTAGAAAGTGATTCTGTTGTATCTTGAAAATCTCCAAAATCAATCAAGTAGAAACTTTAGTATATTCCAGTTAACTGTGTCAAATAAGCTAAAGAAAGATAATCTATATGTTCCAAATTTTAACATTCTATCAATACAAATTTATGAGTTCTAAATTTTTGAATTCATTTGTGGCTGTGGTGTAAAGTTGGATTTTTCGAGATACGATAAAATCGCTTTCCGCCGTCAATATTTTGTTTAACACAATTTCTTGCATTGGCATTTCCGTATTTACATAAATAACACTGCTAAATGCAATTTATTATGTTTTATATTTTAAATAGTTAACATTTTACCTGTTATATAGCAAAAAGCCATTGAAAGGATATACATGCAGTAGTGGTACTACCATACAAGCCTAAATGCCCATCTCGCCCTACTAAGGAGTAAAATTTATAAATTTTAATTAGCACAATTCCCGCTATGCTCAAATTGAAAAATAAATTATTCGGGAATTATGTTCTAATTAAGATTTATAAATTTTACTCCTTAATAGGGCAAGCCGGGCTTTTGGGCTGGTATGGTAGTACCGCCATTGTATACATGTATGCAACATGTATATTTCATGTTATTATTTATACTAGTCAGGTGACTAGTAGCAAAGGGTTCAACACCCTATTCAATTTTATGAATAACATGTTAAATAGTAATCTTATCAACTTTGGAGATAGAATATACCATATATTCTAATAGAAATTTTAAAAAAATATATGTGAATTTAGCTAATTCTTAACAAAAAAGAGTTATTTAGGGCAATTCTTATGTTTTGAAATAACTTGTTATTGATGTGCTATCTTAGAGATTTCATAAATATTTCAATATAAATTGTGGTACACCAGTGGTGTTATAGTCAAAAAAATGATTCCATAAATTTTTTGTAATGCATAAATTTCAGTAGCATTTCACCACAGCCAACAGTTGTGTACTTGTGTTCCCTTATTTTTTTAGTAACATACTGTTCCTTTTATAATAATGCAGACTTTTTGGGGCAGCAATTTTTTAGGGATATATTTTTTTAAGTTATATTATTTTTCATTGGTTTAATACATTATGTATACAACATTTAATTAATATTGCATAAACATTGTCTTAAGAAAAAAAAAATACAATTATATGACTTTAGAAAGAGGCTGCCTTGAAAAGTGTCCATTACCAGTTTATGAAGTTATATGTATAATTTTTATCCATGGAGTTATAAAACCACATTTTTAGGGTATTATGTTTGTCTATATTGTATTTAGAAACATTTTACTTTTTACACAGCCTAAATATCAGAAAAAGTGACTGATCTGTTGAATAACTTTGAAATATTAGTCTGTAGTGAATCCAACTTTGTACATTGTACATTGATTTATGGGTATCAATTTACTGCTTTAATGTTTGTGAAAGAGTTTCAGAGTTCTTTTTCATCTGTTGCCATGTTCTATGTCCAGCGACGTGCGGAAGAAGTTCCCCAAGCTTAGGCGACTGGTGAGTATCGCAATCGCAGTTATGTATTTATTATATGAATTATAATTTATGTTATTGTATGAACATAAATTGTTTGAAATTATTTTAATCATAACCAATTTATGTTCAGATCTTCGCTGATGGGAGGCTGGCCTACAGTCTCGCTGACATTAATTGTTTTGGTATCTAAATGACGCTTTTTTGCTTGTATGCTTGACTTGCCACGCATATCAGTTCGTTTAAAAATTGGTTTTTGAACAATATGGTATAATACCATTTAGGTGATGAAGTTGAATGTAAAACTTATTAGTAATGGATGAATCGCTCAGGACGAAGTGGAATTGCCGCCGGCGATCGGCTTCGATGTGTCAGAAGATGTCAATCTGCCGCCGCGTCAGCAGTCGTTCCTGATCGATCCCGCTGGTCAGGACCTAGTGAGGGAATTTCTTACCCAGTATTTTGCGATCTTCGATTCTGAGTCCAGAGAGGCACTGTTGGAAGCATATCACGAAAACGCAACAATGTCGTTGGCAGCAAATTACCTCACCAATGACAATCGAAATACGCCTAGTACAAGGTTAGTCAAAATATATTCTCGTTTTTTCAAAACTTAAAATTTTCTTTGAGTTAACCTCGACAACTTGAAAAAAATCATCGAGGTTTTTCTGCCAATACAGAACCAATGACATGATGATTGCAACATACGCCAGCAAATGCATGCATTTGTGTATTAGCAAGTTTTGTTTTTCGACTATTCTGGAAAAAACTCAAAAAATTAAAATTGACTTGAGATAGAGTTTTTACCATTATAGCTAATGGACAAATCAATTTTGTGCTCAGTTTGCTGCAGTAGGTTTTATACTTGATATTTAAAAAAAAAACTTGATTAATATGGTGCCATCTTCGGTGTGAATAATAACTTAGCAAGTTATAGGTTATAAGAGTGTCCCCTTGCTGGCAGGTTAAACCAATACATATCAAACAGCCGCAATATAATCCGAATCACGGAACGTGAGTCGAGACGGCGACATCTTCGTTCGGGAAAACTTCAGGTTGTTTCATTCCTCTCAGACCTGCCTAAAACGACGCACGATTTAATGGGTTTTGCTGTGGATTTAATAGTTTTCACTGTAAGTATTACTTATGCGTTGCATTCTGTTTCAAACTAACTGCAGTTACTGGATGGGGACAATAGTATGGACGGACTGTTACAATGTTTTTTACATGTCTATCCAGTGCATTGATTATGTTACTGTTCAATTAATCCATTGATTAAGATCCAATGCTTAGCCCAACTAGTAAACATCTATTCTAAGTAATTGTCCTCACAGTAATTATATTTGTATTGAGAAACTTACTATTGATAGACCTAAATTTATTTTGTATTATAAAATTTTGTCATATCATTGGACTTCATACAAAAAGGTCACAAAATTGAGTAGGACTGGGCTTCTTCCATTAAAAATATACTTTCGATACATCTGATTACGATCAGTCTTCGTATTTTACCTTTTATATTTTATTTTCAGCCTACAATGATTGTCTTGACAATGAATGGTATTTACAAAGAGACAAATACTTCAGGGACACCAACACGATCTTTCCATCGGACCTTTGTTATAGTCCCTAATGCTGGAGGTGGTTTCTCCATTATTAATGACATGCTATATGTTACTAATAGCACAAAAGAGCAGGTACTTAATTTTTTTTCAGAATAAACTGTTTATAAAATAAAATAGCATTGAAATACTGAAGTCCACAGATTCAATGATTTTAAACACTTGAAAGTACTATTGTGTAATAATATGCAACATTTTCGAAAAGTTTGCAAATTTGACTTATCGGCTTATTTAAATGTTATGTTTTAAATCATTATGAAGGGTTATCCTTTAATACATATAAATATTGAAAACATTGTCATAAACATCTAAATGTTGTTACTGTAAAGATTTGCTGCTAAACTAAATTTTATCTAGGACACATTCAAATATTGAATAGTACTTGCTAGGAGAAAATTATATATTTATTAGCGAAGATGCATTTGAGCAAGTTCTTCATATAATGGTTAATGATAATCACTCCGAGGGCACCATAAATCCAATCAAGTGACACATTGCTGACAGAATGATGGGGTTCAGTACCCCATTAACTAAACCAAACGCAAAGGCATAAATACTTCCATAGTATCTCTTAGACAGGCTGTACAATTTATGCAGCAGCAGCTTTGATATCATTATACCATTGTTTTGGATTTATTAAAAAGTCTGTGGCTGTGAACTGTTTGTTCACTATAGATATATGTTATAATTTACAATATATGTTTTTTGTAGGAAGAAGGTGCCTTCAAATCAGGAATGCCTGAGGTGACAGCCCCCGCCCCGGTAGCAGTCGCTCCAGCTGCGTCCACTTCATCCTCTTTTACACCTGATCAACAAATGCTCATAGGCACCCTTGGCCAGCAAACCGGCATGAATGATCACTGGAGCTTCAAGTAAGTAATCTATTATTTATGAAATACATGAAATAATTCAGAGGCACCTATATATAATACTTAAGAAATATTTTTAGATTTATGATAAGTTCACTGTCTGATGTGCTTAAATATCCTAGCGTAAATACTTTTTATGAATGTAAGTAAATCAACGATTTATCTCTTTGTTCTGTATCACCTATATAGAGATGTTGCGGATACTTTGAATCAATGTGTACATCATCCACAAAATATTAAAAATAAAAGACAGAAAAATAAGTTGTTATGTGTGGTATATGTTCTACACATTGTAATACAATTGTAGAGGTTGTGAGAGACATTAAATGCAATCTTTAATTTAAAATAAAATTTGGATCTTTTTGAAATTGATTCATTGCTTGGCATGCTAAATTGAAATTACCATAGAACTAAAGATAGGATTGATACATAATGCCTTATAGTTCATTTTTCCATTCCAGTTGTCTCCAAGAGACAGGGTGGGACCTCCAAAGAGCAATGTTCATCTTCAATCAGCTCCAATCAGAGGGCAAAATACCCCCTGAAGCATTTGTGAAGTGAATGCTGCACAAGATAATTAAGTCTGTTTCATCTTGTATATATAATTTAAGAAATATATTTTTCATACAATGGTGATAATATTCTACAATAGTACATTGAAGTTCCAGTTTTTGTGAAGACGAAGAATTAATCATGAAGAGAAAGAATGTTCACTTAGTTGTCTTAAGTCAATTTGCTTATATTTTTATATATGTTGACAGAATAAGCAAACAATTAAAGTGTAAAATGAATGTTGTATTCCAAGTAATGGGTATTATTGAATGCACCAATAAAAATTATTAAGTTCGTAATAAAAAAAAATGTGCATTCAATAATATACATTTAAAATTATTTCTTTACATAATTTAATATAAGTTTTATAATCTTAGAAGAAAAAAAATTACAACATAATATTGTTACATGTTTTTATGTATCATCAGTTATATTTAATTTTGTGTACTTAATATTTGAGTATGTTCTTTTAGTTTTTGCAAGCCTATATAATTTTTTTTGTATGCTATGCATCAAACTAATATTGAAAGGTCTCTTTAGCACAAGAATGTTATTCAATAAATGAGTAATACTTTTGATATTTAGTTTGTTACATAGTTGTGTATAAGTTGCCAGTAATAAAAATTTTGGCTATTTGTGATTGTCGTAAAGTTTGTTGTTAAATTAGAATGTAAAAAAATATGACAGAAAAAAAGATTGATTTTTTTTTTAACTTTTTGTTTGATTCTCAAATGTAATGGGTAAACTAAACGATAAAAATCCGTTGGAATGTTCAAAGCTCTTAAAAAGATTTGTCTGAAAGAAATTGTATGTTTTGTAATTAAGCTCAATATTCAAGGTAGTTGAACGTGGAAACAGAATCGATTTAAATAATTGTCCGATTGTCTTGTAAATATTGCATGTATATTATCATCGCTATGGGGCTGGTCCGGGGTAAAGCTTGGGTGGACGTGTGGTTGTCGTGTCTCGCTTGGCTAATGTAGGGCGCCGTTGGACTCAGGCTCCGGTCGAGCCTATGGCGATTCCGTGGTGTGCGAGCGAGAGGGATAGCTCGCCCCGTTGCCTTTGTTAGGAACGGCGGTGGAACCCCTCGGGAACACCCGTGTGGGCTAGCTGCTTAGTGCGATCAGAGGTCACCCACGGACAACGGCTTGCCCGATATTTTAGCGGACGACGTTACGGACCCACTCCATCGCGGACCGAACCCGGACCGGGGTTAGGGGCACTTAGAAGCAGAGCTGTTAATTTTAAGACTGTTATTACTAAGTCTATTAATAAAACTTAAGAAATAAATCTTCAAAACTATCGAATGGCTTTTTATTGCAATCCCACCTGCGGTGACAACGCGAGATGTACTCCCAGCGTCAATTTATAATGTCTCTCTCTTAGATTGAGCTGTTCAGTCCAGACTATGGAAATAGTTCAAGAATATTAACTACTATACCGATTGCATTAATAACGGTCATAGTAGCAATTCTATTTTAAAGTAAGGACAGGTTATTGCACTAAGTCAATATCGATGGTAGAAAGCGATTGTAGCGTATCTCAACAAATCCAATTTTACACCACAGCCAAAAAACGATTTCAAAAATTCATAAATCATAATAAATAATTTATAACGATAGAAAGTTGAAATTTAGAAGTATTTCTCAAATATTTAATATCTTGTTTTACTTTAAACCTTATTTGACACAGTTAACAGGAACGTCCTAAAATTACAATTTGATTGATTTGATTGATTTTGGAGATTTTTGAGATACGACATTTACGCTTTCTGTCGTTGATATATAATCGTTTTGGATATATGCGATCAATTATTCTCAGACGGATTAAGTTCTGGGATATAATGTTATTATTGCAAACACTTTTAAAACTTAGCCCGATAATACCGGTATCACGTTTTATTTTTTACCTGAAAACTATTTATGTAACGTCTACACACATAGACATGTTGTTATAAATGTTTGGGTTGTGCATCTGTGAAATTTAAGACAATTTCCTTTTCCACTTAATATAGACTTGGACAACAATTTGTATGTTCGTTTGTGTTCACAATATTATCGATAGCATTAGTGACAAATTTATGTGATGTTCGTATATTCCGCAAACAAAGATTGTGATTTTTTAAGACCTTATTTAGTATTTTTCTTTTGATATAATACTAGATTAAAAAAAATTTAACAAAGAGCAAAATTCTTAACTTACTGCCTCCAGTAATTCGTGTCAGGGCTGTTATTGCGTCTCCGTTATAATATTTTAGACAGAAAATTGTTTAATTTCTTGTCATACAGGTTGAGCGTGTTTGAGATAAGCTGATAACGGCAGATAACGTGGTTAAATCTATGCAACGCAAATGTAGGGCTATAAATCTTAATGAGCGTCGTACGTTCTTAGAAGTTTGTTCTTGCGACATAAGACGTCGTTATAATTTATCAATTTATGTTTGGATATAAGCGAGCCGGGTTCATGATGGCAAGCGATCCTGCCTAAAGCAGCAGAGTGCCATTGAATATTTAGACGTACATCGTAGCCTAGACTTATCTGTTTTAGTGCCTAATAAGTTCCTAGAAACATTGCCTTTTTCACAATGATGTTTGCACATGACTGTATTACCGTAGAGTAAATGTCAATCGTGTAATATCGACATTTTTTTCGACACATATTATTTCACACATCGCATTTGTGTCTATCAATGAGGCCGCAAGCTAAAGCTTGCAACGCGTTTGCAAATCCCTTTTTGTTGTAAATATTCATGGCCAATATGATAGCCTACCATCAGGTGCATCGCCTGCTTGTTTGAGCTACTTTCTTTATTTAACCCAATTTAAATGGTGTGTTGGGTGTGGGTAAATTTTTTTACGTTTTTTAAGGGTGGTAGAGCCACGCAGCTGTTCCCGCTGCTGAATGGGCCGGCTCGAACCGGATTAGTACCACGACCTCACAG
>DWHO01000270.1:0-22430 GCA_018247575.1 Eurytides lysithous rurik | reverse complement strand
TTAGTCGGTGCGAGTCCGACATAACCCGTCCTTGCCCCCGCAAGGCCGGGTATGCGTAGGCATTTCCCCCACGTAAAACAAAAAAACAAAAAAAAAGGTATGGAGCCAAATACAATTTTTAAAATACTCCATACGCTAGGTATTAGTCAAATGATTGTGTAAATATTGATATACTATTACCCTCTGTTTGTGACAGAAAGAGATCTGCCCGTCCACGCAGTGTTCGTAAGAAAAAGGCGATTGAAGCAGTAAGGAAAAGAATTCGAAGAAATGCTGTCCGAAAGCAAAAAAAATTTCTCGGGAGATGTTGATGTCGCGTATTTTAAAAGGTGACTTAGGATTTGCGGCCTATAAGAGACGCACTGGTCATTTTTTAACTAATAATTTAAAAAAGAATAGATTGGTAAAATCAAAACAACTACCTAAGCGGTACGCAAATGGAAGTCACAGAAATCTTTTGTTTACGGATGAGAATTTTTTTACAATTGAGCACTGTTATTACACCAATCTTAGAAACGAACGTTCCGGACTTCATCATAGCTGAAGACTGTCCGTCATCTAGTCCTGGTATTAATCCACTGGATTATCGTTATCGATTTACGGTTGGTTTTAGAGAGTAAGGCTTGCTCTAAACGCAACGATAATTTGGAGTCCCTAAAACAATCCATACGATTGGCAGTGAAGATTTTTTCCATAGAAAGAGTGCGTGCTGCTATTAATAACTAGCCCCAACGTTTAAAGGACTGTATTGCAGCCAATGGAGACCACTTCTAAGCTTTATATATTTTTGTATTGTTGTTATGTATTAATCTAAAACACCGGTATAGTAATAAATGTTTATAAAAATAATTATAATTATTTGTGATTGCTTTAAAAGCATTGTATGAGTTAACAACGCTTTATTCTCAAGTAAACGAAGACTAATAAACAGCTCAAAAGTTTTTTTTTATATGAACATTTCCTGTTCTAACACATTTTTGAAAAAATATCTAGGGTTTACTGCAATAACTTGCAATAATATTGTATATAATATGTTTTGAGACATTAAGTTTTTAAAGTTTTCACTTAATTATTATGCTAAAATTTCAGTCGGTGTTATATACTTAAGAAGTCATAAGTTAGGACATATAGTAAAGATTATATTATTGTATAAGACAAGTAAAAATGATTGATACAAATTATGCATCCCTATAAGTTTCTTGGAGCTCACTTTCATAGAAAACTCGTTAAAAATTGCATTTGCATAGTTTTACCGATAAATTATTAGCCAATTGGTTTCATTTATCTGTTTTTACCATGGGATTAGTTTTTTATGGTTTTACCACCATATAAAGCACAAAAAAGCAAGTAGTTTTTTGATTAACACATTTTTCGAAAAAAATGCACTTGCAGGTTATCACAGCAATCGATGTGCTTTTAAAAATGAGTTGTATTTTATTATTATCAATGATCACAATCATATTTTATCTTTTATATTTTTTATATTGATTTTTTAATTAACTAAAGTTAAAAAATAAAAACATATATTATTATCAGTACAGTATACTTTACTGCGTTTATTTAAACAGGAATATATTTTTTTTCCAGAAACGCTTGTAATTAACATACTTGTTCTTATTTTGTTTGTAAATGCCAACACACAAGTTAAAAATGAGTTTTTATTATATTTCAAGGGTTATATTTTATTACACATAATCTACTTTAATCACACGTAATAATTCAAAACAGACAGGATATTTTAGATTTTCTTATTTATAAATTTTAATATAAACCTTATTGAAATACAAATGATTAAAAATACCAATAATTTAAAAATCTTCGATCAAGTTGTATAGAAACTTTGTTCGCAAGAACTTGTGAGAGGCACATAAATAATTCCTAAATTTAAAGGATTTTAAGAAGTACTCTGTCAAGACAAGTCAGCCCGTCACCAGTCTGAACGCAAATAACTTTATTTTACACAGCAATGTCAAATGGCTGGGGCATTATAAATGAACTTGTTAATTCTTTACTTGTAGTATACAAGGGGTAATTCGGGTGGTTAATAAATTATTATGAATAAATAGTTTTCACGCTTTAATTTTTTTATGGTGTTTTACATTCGCAATGCCGAACATTTTGAAAATGCAAATGTGGTGGAAAAGGCAAAATGGCAAGTTACTGCAGGGATACATCGAACTGACCGAGGGACGAGCATATAGCCGTAGATTGGCTCAATTATTCACACGACATAACCCCGCCTGCCGCATCATCCGCTTGCTGCCAAATTAAAAGTAAATAACGAAATCAAAACAAGCGAGCCCGGAGCCGCGAGGGACTCGCAAACCTTTTACCGCTGTCGAGTAAACAACTAAAGCTAAACACACTTTATCATTTTATCGGCTGTCTATTTGCCAATGCAGCTAAAGCTGCTGCGAAAATCGGGTACTGCATTCGGTTACCGACCGAAAGAAATAAAAACAATCCTATTTTTAATTAATCTACCTTAACGTAACAATCGCGGCACCCACCTCGTTCCATCGCTTTTGCGCCATTCATTGTAAAAGCGCCGGGAAAAAGAAATCAAAAATGGATATTGATAAAGCGGAACCGTATCCCACCACTGTTTGATGCCTACAATAAACGAGGCAAAACAGCTAGAGCCAAAGCGCTACACTCAACGTGGAGCAATTTCGAAGAACAATGAACTAGGATGAATAGTGGCGCAAAGTAAAAAGTCTATTTACATCATATGTACATTTCCTACGGCAAGCAAAATACATACGGAAAACCGGAAAATTCTAAAAACTCTGCTGTAGCAACAGTCGCAGTAGAAAAGATTGTTTTCTCAAATAAAAGGTTAGCGATAGATAACACAAGGTACCGCCTTGTGTTATCTAACTGGAAGAAAACGACGTGGCATCATTAGTGACGTGACAACATCAGGTGCTATATGGCTATACACAATTTTACGTCGGGCAAGACAGGGAGACGGTAACGAGCGGCCGCATCGTCATCGTAGGGTAAGAGAGTAGCCCCTTGCGGCGAAAATTGACACACAGCAAAGTGTGTCACGGGGTGTGTATCATTATTTCGACACGAAAGTCAATGTGATACCTAGCCGTTTAAGTCTTTACATCTGAGAAAAACAATACGAAAATAACTAACATTGTAGGGTTTCATGATCTTAAACATTTTTCTTCAAAATATACTACATGGAAATAATTAGATATATTAGTTATGATGTGAAGTTATAAGAATCCACGAAAAAAAAAAATTTAGTAGATCAACAAGTTAAATGTTTGTGATTTATTGATTATGTTGAAACTGAATGTGCTGAAAATATCATCACCTAAATAAGAATATGAAACGCAACTATCGTATATATAACTAAGCCTAATAATAGAGAGAGCAGGAAGTGATAGTTTCTAAGCAAAAATCAAGCACTGCTTCAACAAGGTGAACGTCCGGGCATCAGACCATGTCACATACGTACGACTGACTACGTCGTATCTCATAATAAAGTTACTGAGGTAATGAAGATGTAAAATCACCAAAAACACACATTTAACATTTGAAAGAAACGAAATAGTAATAATATAACAATGAAAAGCGAAAATGCGATGTCGCTTAGGATATACTTCCAAACCTACGTGCCATTTATCGTAAATAACGAATTTATTGTGTGGTGCGCAAACAAAGTCATGCTAATGAATTCTCTTATTTAATCAACAATGAGGCCGATGGAAGTAGTCTATGACGCCTCCGAAGAAGGCGAGCGACTAAACGGATTTGTGTGACAAAGCGTTTTATACGCAACAAAACCAAACAAAACCGCTCGATCTGAAAGAACAATTACGTCGAGTCAAAGCAGGTATCTGGGAAAGCGCGCCGAGATATAACAAATCGCTGGCGCAACAAAAGAGGCTTTCTCGCGGCCATTACGGCGGGATGCACGGTGGAAAACGAGGCGAACGCGCCGTACCGAGCGTGGGGGCGATTAGCGTATGCGGCGCGCCTCGGCACGGCCGGCTAAGCCCAAGGGGACGGGCCCAATTTACGATTGCCGCAAAGAATATCTTCGAAGACGGAGACTGCGAGACACCGATGACCATCGGATAAAACATTTACCATGCGACTTTTCCGCTTTTATGACCGAGTGATTAGCTATGTTAGTACGTTTGCAAATGAAGACTGCGTCAACACATCCATCAGATGGAATGTCCGATAAGAAAGTACAACAAAAAGAAAATCTTTCTTTGACATGACGTTCTTTTTGTTTGTTATCGAACGGTTCACGGTAGAATTTTTTTGATTCAATATGCAATGAATCGCTATACTTTTCAGTCTTTGAGAGAGACCTATGTTCAATGTTGATCTTTTAAATCATCAATGAAGATTCGTTTATGCGCCGTTTTGCTATTTTGTTCTAAAAAATCTATAGGCATAAAAAGAAAAATAAATATTTGAAACGGCACACCTTTACTATCGCATTCGTAACAAAAGTGGCCGTGCGTATACGTGGCGGAGGACAGAGCGACGCGAAAAGCGTAATAAGGGCCACCATAAAACGTTACATTAGGTAAGAGAGAGCGGCTTCTGGAGCAGGCTATAAATATCTCCGTTCGGAAGTACGGACAGAGTCCCGCGGGAGGACGTCGCATCGCCAGCGGTCGGACGGCTGTGAACGTGTTGCGCGAATAAAAACATATCTCACCTCACGTGCTCCCCTTCTCTTCCCACTTGTGTAGTAACCTAAGCTAATCAATATTACTTTACTTTGCGATAATGGCGCCGTTCATCTTGTGATCATACATTTACGCCTTCACAAACAATCTTACTTTCATTACATTGATACCTATAATTATGTTTTTAAATTGTTCGTTAAATAATAGAAGCTACTAATGTTTACGATTATCTCGAAATGTTTTCTGGTATAACGTCATTGTTTAACAAGAATTTTAATTGGGAACTCAATGTTAACAGTTAAGAAAACTTTAGTTTACTTACTTATGTATTAACTCACAAGAGACAGGGCAGACTGGAAATAAAATTGCTCATGCGGACACAATCATCTCACACATTTTTGTTAAATTTTGTCTTTATACATATTTTTTTGTCTAAAATTCTATATTTATATTCGAGAAAATAGCTGATCGGGTGATATTGATTTACATGTAGAAAAAAAATATATATAAGTCAGGAAAATCAGAATTAAAAAAAACATTATATAGGGCATTAGGCTTCACATTTACGTCCCTGATGACAAAGTAAATTAGATTGATTCTTTATATAGACTGGTCGCGCAGCTTTCGCGAGAGAAATCTTCTAGTTTCACTTGCCGGTTTGAGTGAAACTGTGTTTAGCCGTGTAACCATGAACCCCGTTGGTTACATTTATTTGTATAAGATCAGACATAGAATTCGAAACTTCAATTGCATAAAAATTCCAAGAGCTAGTGTGATTCCAAGTGTATATTTGAGAAATTGTTGTATATTAAATACAACAAATTGTTAAAATGTAAGCCTTATCAATGACTTCCATATTTGATAAAGCACGAAATTTGTTCTTAAATTAGATTAAATGTATTGCATTTCTAATTTGTGTAAGCTTTTTGAGCATTATACATTGTCAGTAAATGATTCAAGTTAAATATACAAGCAAAAGCACCCGAGAATCCTCGTGCCAGTCGAATAAGTCAAAATCATCAAATCACCTTAGTAAAACAAGAAGGTAAACAGAGGGAGACCCTCAAATTGCTTGCGTTATTAGACATACCGTAAAAGTTTAGAGCGCGCTTAGTTTACAGAGGCAAGCTCGAGGTTATATAGGTGAGTTTGTTTTGGCGGCAGTGTCAACAGTGCTCGAATAAAGGACCTAACGACGGCGAATAAAATTACACAATATTTATGAAGCCGTTGGAAACGCTTTAGTGACCTCGCACAATGCTCCAAAACTATTAAAGCGTTGTTGCGTTATGTCACTTCATCGAGCGCGATGAGTGGCTATGATAAAGTTGCACTGTTGCTATGCAGCCTAGCCGCATGTGTATAAAGTCCCAGGCGGTGCAACATACGCTCACTGCACGTCCATCAAACGCCACTATCACTTACCCGAGCCGCCCCCGCAACCTACTCCGAGCCCAACGACGCTGGGCTACGAGGTGATTAATCCTGCCGATCCGAACTCATACACGCTTCACGAGTCTTTTTCATATTGAGAGTAAATCTATAGTCATAGTAATGATAACTAGAATTATGTTTATATAAACGAAATACGCAAAACATAACACAGCTTTTGCAACATTGCTTTATGAAAACACAAACAGCTTAAACACATTGAATATATTAAAAATTAACGTAAACTTCTATTTAATCGAAAGCAGATAAATGCAATGAAAAAAGTCATTACAATTCAAAATTCAAACGTAATTAAATGACCGAAGTCGAAATAAAAATATGCTCGCCTCGCAAAATCTTAGCCAGTTCCAACTGACTTAAGCGTATAGCCGGAAAGCGATCGTCATAAGGTTTCTGTTAAAATGGAAACATAATTAAGTTTATTCTTGTTTTCATAGCGCTAGTCGTCGGCGCCGAACTTGGCTGAATAACAATCTGTGAACCGGGTAAACGAATTTTGAATAAAAAGCGGGAGAGGTTGGATCGGGGGGCCCGAGAGCGGGGCACCCTAAAGTTTTGTCATTGTTTCAGTATTGCGCGGGCAATTAGCGCGCAGTCCGACTCGGCGCGATTCTTCGCGACGCCCGACCCATCCGCGTGCCCAATCAAATTACGGACCAACCGCCACTCACTCCGCCTAACCATTAAAACAATACTTTCCAATTCACGTCGGATCGACACTCCAACTAATGATGAAAAGAAACGAATCCGTCGTTTAAATCCAATTTACGGCTCGATTCCACTCGGTGGAAAGTAAACATTGTTTTTGTATGAAGACCGAATAATCAATCATCAACCGATGATGATGATCAACTGACCTTATTACTATAGTGTACAAATAAGAGAGATGTTATAAATGTTATTGTTACTGTGTTTTTTACGGTCTTTCGCTTCGGTTGGCCAAATGGATTCAGTTTATTCAGATCACAATAATCTTGATTTTGAAAACAAATTTTGAAAATGCTCGAGAGGATCCATCGCATCTCACGGAAGTCTTATGACACGTTTTGCAAAAACACATTCTCGACCGCTGCTCTGCTGTCGGCGTTCGATAAAGTTTTCAAAAAGCACAATTATTATTGTGTTAAGACGATACCGGCGTTGTGTGTGAAGGCATTTCGTTCGATTAGATTCTTTAAAATAAATTATCATCACGTCATATATACAACCTTGGCGAAAGTATTGAGCATATACTATGATAAATTACATTACATATATTATGATAAATTTTGCATTTTGTGTACAAAATGATGAACAAAAAAACACAGCGTATTGTTAAGAATTAACAATTCGATCGCTAAGAAGTCAAAAAAACTAATTAACAGACCGTAATAAGCAATAAAACATCTGGCGCAATAAAATTTGTCATTTTAACATTTTTGGATTAATTTATCAATTCGCTACTTTCACTCATTGTTTAGACATCCAGTGATCTAGTGCGCTGTTAGTATTTCTGTTTCTTAATGTTAGTATTTATGTGTCTAAAAGAAACAAACTTAGTTTACAGAAACATGTGAAAATCCAGTGCGAGGAAGGGAAATCGTTGTCGCCAGCGGTTTTTCGGGACTAATACGACAGGCCGCCAACGCATTTGCAAGTCCCTGATGTCAGATGTCAATAGGCGGCGGCGTTCGCTTACCATCAGGTGAACCGCTTGCTCGTTTGCCTCCTAATCCCGATGAAAAAGATTACAAGAAGAGACTTCAAAAACTGTAAAATGTTCTCGCCGATATGTGCAATATGCTATTCAACGATTCGCTGTTACCGGATCACATAATAATAGGCGTAGAAGCGGACGCAAACGTATCACTACAGACCGTTATCGTCGAAAGTTACTCAGAGTCGTTAAAAATATGAAAAAAACTTCTTTAAATCTCCCCTTGAAACCCTGGCTTCTCTTACAACAAGAAAAAAAATCTATTTAATTTCCTAATGGACATTAACAATATGATTTCAAAATAAAATGCATCGCTAAAAATATAATTTTATCTTTTCAGATTTTTGGTACGCACGATGTGATTTTTGTGTGTCACCGATTAGGCAAAGAATTTAATTTAGAGTGTGTGGTACCTGTTCTAAAAGACGCCGGAGATGGCATAAGGGTTAGGACCTATATGACAGACTTTGATGTTCGTATGTGAGAGCCGTATCTCTCTACAAAATACATAAATGTACTCGAATCGGTGTCGAAAATGAGGGCAATTTTCAAAACTTTTTAGCGAAAGGAACACTTATAGCGTTAAATTCCAACAAAATAACGCGCCATGCCACAAATTAGCCATCACAATAGCATGGGTCAGAGAAAACTCCATTGAGCTTCTGGAGTGCCCTGCCCAACCTCCAGACCTGAACCCCATAGAACATTTCTAGAGTTTATTTTATAACAAAGTTAAAACGCCACACTATAAACACCAAAAACACAGCTAAACTGCGCCTGCGACAAGAATGGAACGTAATGTCCTGAAAACTGTAGAAAGGTTGTAGCTCTCTACCGAAAAGAAATGAGGCAATAATTAAGGCAAAGGGTGGACCCACACAATATTGATATTAATATGAATAAATAATGATGTGAACCTATATTATATTATTTTGTTGTAAGATTTTTTTTGTTAAAAAAAACGCTACACCTATCGTAAGATAGAAATATCTTGTGTTATAAGGGCGTTTTTACATACATAAATTTCATTTGGACAAACGCTCAGATCCGAGACAAATATTTGTAGTTCATACAAATATTTGCCTCGGGTGGGAATCGAACTCACGATCCGAATCCAATAGCTTAGCATCTGCGCCAAACGGTCATCAAAATTCTTTTGGCCAAGGCTGTACCTCAATCGCTTTACATTTATATAATTGATAAAAATTACATCTTATGTAAAATTAAAAGGTCGCAGCCAGGTAGTGTGAACAATAATTACCGAAGCCCGATCGGCAATAGGCGATGTCGCAGCCGCGCACGGGCTTCGCGGTAATTACCAGCTCGCAGCTGAGGGGGATGGGGCTAGGCCATCTCCTGTCAAAAGGATCGCGTGCCGCCGCGACGGACGCCCGCACTAAACGCTAGACGAAGAGCCCTTGCCCCATCAGATAACATGCAATCAATTTCGCGATCTACAACGCTCCTATGTCGGCCCCGCCCCTGGACTGACGTAAAACGCGATAAGCCCTCACAGTGCCAGCTCACCGCTGGTACCACTTACGGGAAACATATCTCATGTTAATAATCGGGTACGATTTTCGTATGAAGCAAATTAACAGTTTCACAATCATTAAATTGTAATACCGTAGCATGAACGTTGTCTTCGGGTATTGATTTTCTTGCATACAAATAATGTTATATTTTGTGTAGCTATAGAAAACTATTCCACCTAATCAAGGCATTTCACCGACACTACAAAGCGGAGCAAAGTCACGCGATCGTTTTATCGCACACCTTCTTTCTGTTTTATAGAGCAGATAAAGTTTGTTTAAAAAGCTCGCATGTCTTTACTATATTGGCGTCCTTTTCGTGACAAGAGGTGTAACCCCCCCACTTATATTGAATCCTTATACTGAACAAGTCTTGCGTGGAGACATTCCGCTTTGAAATATTATAGCCCCGCAAATTAATATCGCATACACGGCAACAGTGCTCTGGCGTAAAAGTATTATCTCAAACATTAAATCACAATAGAGCTGAAGCGAAGTTTTTGACACAATTCGTAATCTGGCGCCGCCGTCTATTTCCGTGTGTACGTGTTATTTAGACGAATCAGCAAATAACAGACAAAGCTACTGAAAAAAAAACTGGGAATGCTCGCATGGAGTCGACGGCGAATCCTCTCTAGTCAATTTGGTATTATGAGGTAATGGAGAGTAACGGGCATGATTTACGCGGCACGGCCGACGAGTTCGCGGGCAAGCACAATTATCGGCCCGCAGGCGCTCTCAATTACAAAGAGCCGCGCCCCCGGGATTGCGCCCCCGGGCCGGCGCGGTCCGACCACAAATCTTTTGCTCTTAGTCTTCAACCCAAACAACATGTTGCGAATAGGAAAAGTAAAACTAACACAGCCTTAAATAAACATCTCACCGTACGCATTTAACTTTTTATATAAATAGCTCACCAAGAAAACAATAGCAGAAATTATAGCCTTTATCTAATAGAGTAAAATTATATAATAATAAAATGTAATATAGTAAAAAAAAAAGAAGAAATAATTATATCGGTAACGGTGGTAGAGCCACGCAGCTGTTCCCGTTGCTCAATAGGCCGACTCGAACCAGATAAGTACCACGACTTCACAGAAAATCGGCGTAAAGTGGAAGTGTTTTTGTTTCTGCGTCTCGTCCGGTGAGTGAAGTGGCCCATCCCCCTCCATCTCTCTCTCTCTCTCCTCCCTACCTCTTCCTGCATCCCTCCATCCCCCCTTCTGCTCCCTCTCACTTTTCCCTACCTTTTTCAAAAATTCCTCTCCTTAAAAGCTGGCAACACATTTGCAAGTTCTGTAATGATGCAAGTGTCCATAAGCGGCGGTAATTACTTGCCATCAGGTGAGCCGCTTGCTCGTTTGTTAGCCTAATCCATTAAAAAAAATACTGCGTATACAGTTAATACATTTAAGAATAACACATAAAAAGCCTTCTACACTTTTTAACCGGAGTGCTTAAATGATGGTATTTTCGCAAAATAAAAAAAATAACACGATTTATCGGCTAAACGAAATGCGTTTTGCGAGATGCGATAGGGTCGAGTGTCGGCGTTTTAATTTGCGCGGCGACACACGAGTGGATCCGTGCCACGGTTTGTGGGCAGCGGACGAGTCGAGTGCCCTGCTAATTGCAACGCCGAGCCATCCTCGAGCGACACCGCCCTCGACGGTCGGTGGATCGTCAAAAATAGTGTTATAGTCACGCTTCGAATGCTGATTGCATACACTACACGCTCACTGATATTCACCCTACATAATGCTAGTATGAAAAGAGACACAAACGTAATAAAATTTCCACTGCGTTATCTGTCCACAGCCCAATAAGTTATCCCCTACGGACCGAGCTGATAAGCACGGAATAACCGTAATCATATCTGAACGCACATTAATAACACGCTCTGACAATCCAAATGGGTATAAACACAATCTTAGCTAATTAAACATAATTGTGCGTTCTTTAAACATAAACGATCGAGGCCGGCGGGCGGACGTCGAGTGGGCGCTCCCGCGGAACGTCTCAAGTAATTTCTACAGAAACAAATGAAACTGCTCCCCTCGCGCCGAACAACGCTTTACAAACCGTACGGCCCATGTAATCAGATAATAAAAAGGGCAAACGCGGTAAATATAAGATGAGGAAGACAGTTTTACGAGCAGCACCTAATTAAGTGGTGAGCCAGACTCAAAACGAAGAAAACGTTTACACAGAAATAACGCGTGGGCATGGAATTACGGAAAAGTATACTCATGCGAGTTGAAAAAATACATACTCAACGACAAAGGAATAAACAAATATATTGCAATCGTCTCTACTACACATATCATATCATAGACTATGCGTAGACAAATAAGACGACATCATGTCTACGTGATGCGCTAAATGCTTATTTATGTATTAACAAATGTGAATGTATGCGTGCGGGCGTGTGCAAGCCGGGCGCGTGAGGCGGGAGTATTTTGGGCGCGCAGGTAGGGCGGGCGCGCGGTGGAATTCGACCTCACCTGAACGAGTCTGATTCACACGCGCTAAATCAGTGCGCTCTACATATTTATTAGACATTATCTCCAACCCACTGTTGCAACATTACAGCCACGAGAGAACGAGGCCATTGAAAAGCTGATCTCTGGCTGGTAAAGAGACGGGTATCGGTCTACATAAATATCCTAATAATAACACCCTGTGTGGGTTGGATTGAGAAAATCGGCCGTCACAGTGGGCAAACAATAGTGTCCGTGATTTACGACAAATTAGCGGCCGCGTAACGCTCCGAGGTCGTTCGGTTTAATCGTGCCGGGGGTAGTGCCGGGCACGGGTCCGGCCCGGAGCGATTCATTAGGTCGGTCGCGTCAGAACAAACAAATTAACGCGACGGGCGTGTTTTACTCGGTGATAAAAGGGCGATGGGCATCGCGCCAGCTGCGTGTGGCCGCGCGATAAATCTCGCACTCGGGCGACGATAGGGTTGTCTGGAAGGCAGGCATCCGTCGGCCAAAGAATCAACGTGCCGCAGTCCTTTCGTTACGTGGGCAAATATGGGACGACTTCGTGATAGAGTGAAAGATAGTTTTTCGTGTACAACGTATTCCACGAAAAGTGACCACTGTCGCCCAGGAAATTCCATGCCACTAGAAGACTAGCGGCGTTACCAGTCTTAAAAACGAAATCTGCAATGTTGACACTCACAACCTTTCCGACAGAGTGACATTAAAGTGAAACGTGTTAGAAAACACAACCCGGCCCCCCTTTCCGTGCGCTCTTAGGGAAACGACCGCCCCGTGACACATGTAAGGGCGCGGCGACAGAGGCGCAACACGCACGGCACCCGGCCGTACCCCGACGCTAGTAAATGGCTTCAGTTAATTAAGTTTAATCAGAGCTCTACAACGTCGGTGTACGGTCGCCGACCATCTGCCCGGCAATTCACGCCCACATTATATTCTGTTACGGCGAACAAATGCCCGATACAGTTTATCAATGAAACCTTAGTAATAATGATAAATCCGAACAACTGCAAGCGATACAAGAGTACACCACTATATATATGAACAATATGCCAACAAATCGATTTTTTTCTCACAGTAAAACCAATCTGAATGCGTGTCGATCAGATCAGTGTATAGATTGCCCGTTGGGCGATTGTTGTTCATGTCCGGCGATCGTGACCGGCGGGCGATTCCGTGGTAAATTTCGAGGAAGAGCGAAGTAGAGCGGCCACAAGATATCGTGTAAGTCGATAGGGCGATGCAGATAGTCTAGCGCGGCGCGTGGCGTGCCGCCCAACCATTAACGCAGCGTGACGAGCGTGCCGAAGTCGACCGGCGAGCAAGCTGTTTGGCCCACTCACGCGATCCTATCACACTTTTCGCGAACATCGCATCGCCCAACCATCTTCCTTTCCTTCGTGACCGGCTCTTCTAGCGTCTCCTTACCATCTCTTTGGTTGAAAATTTAATTTCAACACAATTACTTCGCCTTGCCGCGCCGATAGGCTAAAATGTACGCAACAGCGCACATCTATTCAAAAAATATTTAACGACGACGACCACGAGCCGACATAGTCTGGCAACGGGCATAATGAGTGGTGAATCCTTTGAGCGGCTGCAGCTGGGAAAGCGCAAACGCCGAGCTAATTAAGCGGTGCTGATCCGAGCCCACGGCCGAATTAGTGCGATTGTACTATTACTTAACTACTGCTTTACAACTAACATTTTAATGGACTTCGTTACTTTGCTAATTGGGGGAGCATATCTGTTCAACAATACATCCCTCGTGTATTTTTGAACGTTACGGATCAACTCATAGATTGAAGCGACCACCTTCATGCAAATACCAAAGTGTGAACTTTAAATGTCACATTTAACGGATCATAAATTTTTCCAAATTTCCCAGTCATAATGAAAATACCGAATTTATTATTTTATTCTTAATTTTAAGTGAAAAATAGATTCACATAGTCTTTATGGAGCAGATTTAAGATCATATGGATTTGTGACAAATACGTTGTGTACAATACAACATTTGGTATCAAAAAACATGCTCTTTATTTTATCGCTATTTCCATATTTTTATTATTTTATTATTATGTCAACTTAATGAAATAGTACTCGATACTTTAATGAAAGGGTATAAAAAAAATATTGACTAAGGTTAGTAAAGAGAAACATGCAAACACGAAAGGTATTTTTTGTTTTCCAAACAAGTAGTTTCTAAGAAATTCGTAGACAATCACACATAAAAAGTACTACTTTTGTTTCAATTCTTATAATATCACATACATCGAATTGATAACCCTTACGTTCCAGTCGTCAAAAACCATCCAACGTATAATGAAAAAACTTATACATTGAAGAACTGAAAAGTCAAATATATTCGTCA
This sequence comes from Eurytides lysithous rurik, assembly GCA_018247575.1. NCBI lineage: Eukaryota > Metazoa > Arthropoda > Insecta > Lepidoptera > Papilionidae > Eurytides > Eurytides lysithous. The sequence goes on along the minus strand of DWHO01000270.1, from coordinate 8,205 downwards.
GCTGAAAGGCAAAACCTATCAAGTTAACAGTCACCCCATTGTAAAGCTCCGTCCCCCAATTCTATTAACAATCAACGGTTTACGTTTCCAGGTACAATAAGCAACTGCAAAAGACCTCTTTTTTGCAGGGCGATTTCGTATCAGTAACATTTACTACTGTGAGTGGAATACGAAGTGGTTTTAAATTGACTCTTTATTTTATTTCAGGTCTTTTATTACATCAAATGATAAAATCACAGCGGGCATTTGAAATCTGAAAAGCTCATTTTAGCCAACTCTTAAAAACATGACAAGAGGCCGAACGCTTAAGTCTCATCAGATTAATCTGGGTTTTCTGACTAAGCTGGAAGATGCCAATGGGAGACATGGCAAATCCTTACAAAGGCCGCGGGTCGCAAACACAAATCCTTGCGCGGATCAACGGCGAATACAAAAGATATTTGTGATCGTTTATTAGATGTGTAAAGAAGCTATATTACAGTTCTATAATATTATTATAGAACTATATACCATAAAATGGTATTAACGATTAAGCGACTTTATTTTTATTTCAAAGGTGTTTTTAAGCGATACGTGATAGGCAAACACGAAACATTAATGTAAATATTAAGTTTATGTCAGGAACTTTTTGTTCGCTATTTGAGAAATTAATTTGGAATCGAATATATAAATTGATTTATTTAAAACCATGTATAGGTAGAAGCTACAGAGGAATTTGAACCATCATTACGTTATTTATTATTTTTTGACGAGGCGTTTTTAATATTAATAAAAGTGAAAACTCCTTAAATAATGTGAATAGCGGAATAATTCACAAAACTCCGTATCGCAAGAATTAGCAATCGTAAGTAAAAATTTAGAAAGTTATGCTAGTAGTTAAATGACAGTCGATTGGTAATTCATTTTGGTCAACTATCAATTTTTTTTTATGATTATTAAATTTCTATTAGAAATTTATTTTTTATTGAACTTGAATCAAAAATTATATATACTTCAACATAACGCAGTCTGCTGGCAGGCGATTATTTTCCTTTAAGTTAGAAGCGGTTAATTAGTCCAAGTATAATTTTACACCATTTCATAGAAGTTTCATTATCTATTCGTAAGGTTAGGTACAGGTATGAAAATGTGTAAGAATATCAAGGTAGCGCGGCCACAAATATCCCGTACGAAAACGGGCCTTTTCGCGTGACTGTGTCTCGGATGGTCTGAATGACTTCCTTTGTAAGAAACAAAACACGTAATTTGTGTAGTGCGGTGTGTCGTATCACACTGTTACCTACTGAATAATAGCTGTATTTCTCCCTGAAAAAGCTGTGATTTCTACCCCAAAGTAGATTCTATCAAAGATAGCATGTAGCATTTAAAAAAAATTAGAAATAGTACTTTTAAGCAATTGAATGAAAGAAAAATGAAAAAGGATGAGGTCGTGTAACGTGTCCTAGAACTAATATGTTTTAAAATAAATCAAATCAGGAAACATAATTTTTCACAAATGTATGAAAACTTAATTAAACAAGTACCTCTTCAGGTACCCTTCGGTCCACGTATATTTCGTATTTGATTTAATTTAGTTCCCTGGTATATCTTTCAAGTGCAAAGACCACTAATATAATAAAAAATGAAAGGGAACAAAAGAATCAACAAAATCAGTTGACAAAAGACATCGCATACATACACATTTCGGTGAATAGAGAACTTCCTACAATTAAATCGATAAAAAATAAAATAGAAATCTACTACACCCTAAAACAACAATACGTATCACTATTGTTTATTGACATCAAGTTTTCTTTATGAAAACATATTAATGAGATGAAATGTAACAATGTTAGGAGGAAAAATCCTTTTTTAACGACAATAATTGAAGAGACGAGAAAGTCCATCTTGATGGTATACCATAACGCTCGCTCTCAACAGCAAAACGGTGAGCTTGGTTTTGCGATGAGCTCTCGTCGCCCATAGATAAACGATGACATCTCATTGCTAGAAACATTACTCTACAGAACAGAATACAGTTGTGATTGTACATTAATGGCGATAGAATAACTGGCCACGTTGAGATGCTTTATGAGACGTATTCTGCAAAGAACTCCTGGTACCATAATAATATATTTTGCTTTTTTTTTTAATTTGCTTATACAGTCTTCTGCTCTATTGAAACACTAAATTAACACAGCTGCATCACATAGGCAAATGCGTTTCCAGCATTTGATATAGGTATAAGCTCTTTTTAGAGTAGTAAAAGTCCCAAGTTGTATAACATACACAAAAATACGAACAGAAAAGTTTACTCGCAATCTATTTTATAAAAACGTTAACTTTACTAAAAATCATGAAAAGTAGTAAAGTAGTCCTTCTTACTACTGTACTACTTACTAGTTAGTAAAAATTATCTTGCCTGTCTTTACATCTTTAGGTGAGAGCATTTCAAAAATTGCTTACGACATATCGATCACGTAGGTTATTTAAATTTGAAATAAACATTTTTTTAATTCTTAAACTTTTATGAAAAACATTGCATACTATTTTCGTTATGATGTTTCATAATTTTATCATTTCGTTCTTCTTCGTGTAGATTTTCTACAACAATGACAACCCGGAGTATGCACAACTTTGTAAGCAAATTGGAAAAAAACTATATTTTTACTAACAAATATACTGCAATTCATAAGCAATGGTTGTCCGTTATGAAGTGTCGTATATACGATGTAATTTAAAGCTACAACGAGACTTGATACGTAAGGTTAACTGTTAGTAGATACAACAGAGGCGGAACGAAAGACATTTTTAGTTGTGAAAATAAATAGCTTCGTAAACGAGGCCGGGCGAGCGATTAATCTAAGTTAGAGAGTTAACAAGACGCTGAAGTGATCAGCGGGGGCGTTGTTGAAGTTTAATAAGCGTTAGTTAGCGGGGCGGAGGCTGCGCTGGCAATAAGGTGACTGTTATCTCCGGTGCACGGCAGCGGCGGCCGCGGCGAACAAATTACTCACATCTCTATATCGTATAACTCATCCGGCAGCGCATTCGCCAAAGCGATTACTGCATCAATTAGGCCGTGAACACCCCTCCGACTTCGACAGTCGACCGTCAATTAAGTTTCATAATCGTTTGCCGGTTGAACTAGCCAGCGAACGTTTGCGGAGCGGCGCTTTGTTTATCACTTTAAACATTAATTTAACCAAACTGTGGAGGCGTATTTTTTTAGACGCGGCGGCGGCGTGCGAACACTATACAGTATGAGATATTAAATGAGATTGCGCCGGCATCAAGTTGTAAAGTAGGCAATTAGGATTTTAAATATGAGCCGGGCGAAACGTAAAAGCGCAGCGCGCGCCTTGCATGCGGTCGAGTCGAGTCGTCAAAGCGAGAATAATCTCATAACCGCTGCCCGGACGACACGGGCAGCTTACGCTGAGTACCCTCAGACTTAGTGAGATTGTTCTTTGAGCAAACACTAGCTAGATTCGCGCTAACGACGCGACGCCGAATAATTCTTCAAAGAATAAAGACGGTTACATCTTTCGCTAAAATCGCTTTATAGCCCATCCCCGACGGGTGGCCGTTGAAGCGCATCCGATCCGGTGTTACGTATAATTTTAGGTAAGCGAACAGGAATTAAATTGCGATAAGTTTTGCAAGTGGTTACGAAGCGTGGCGACGCCTTCTAGCGGTCCGAACGCTTCAATTTCTCCGGGACCGCTGATGCGTAGCGGAGCAATCGGGTGCGGTGAACGATTTTGATCCGATTCGAGCCGGCGACCGTTCGTTCGATAGCACGCTACCGCCTTCTATTTCCGACAAGCCGAAAGAAAGCGCACGTCACGACATAGAGCAATACGGATTTAACGGTACGTTACGATATGACGTTTAGTGCTTAAATAGCGTGTTGGCGGCCTCCCGCCGAGAATTGAAAACGCGCTTTTTCGATAATGTACCGCAACCGTAACACGTATGCACGTTTCATATCAAACGTGGATTAGAAAACACTGTCCCCTGTAGATTGTGACGGCAAAGCGGAGAGGAGTTTGCTAGTTCCATACTGATTACAGCTCCATATTTAATGAGCCACTCACGTGGACCCGGGGAACAAACCGCAGACTAATTTCAATACCCTCTTGATTATTTAATAAGCGGTGTGCGTAATGGACGCGTAGGAGAACAAAAGAATAGCGAGAGTGCGACGTTTCTGTATTAATCTTTTAAAACGTCGTACAACCGTTTGTTCGTTTGGATGCAAGGTGGTTCTTGGTTGAACGGCGCGTATGCTTAAAAGTGGAACCAACCGATTGAATGTAAGTACTTATCCGCATGCACGCGTGTATGCATGTATGCGCAAATGCATGCGATGTGCACTTGCGAAAATCCGCGAGAGAAAGTGTTCGTGTGCGAGAGACCGCGAGGGGCGGCCGACGCGAGGCGGGCGAGACGAGAGACGGAGGCGGCAGAAGACGGGCCCGCGCACACAGTTTAATTTCCCACGAGGTCGATCTCGGCGCCGCGGTGCGCAACCCGCGGGAATTAATTGCCAGTAATGAATAGTCAAGTGAACGTCCGTTAATTATACACAGGCCGAAATTAAGAAAACATAATCCAATTTACCAATTCATTGCGAGAATGATCTGCAAAAAAAAACATGGCGAACGGTAAACGACGAGGCGCGACAAAAACCCTCAGGTCAAAGCTATTGTTAAGCCGACGCCTCGGATTGTCATTTTCACACGAATTGCAGATTACGAAAATAGGTAGTGAGATAATTGCTTTCAGTGCAACGACCTCTCGTTACTGCAACAGGAACCAGCAAGCGAATCGATAGCGAAAAACAACAATATTGTGTTTTAAACATCGTTTTGTTATGATCACACATCAACGAGTTTTACAAAAAAAAAAAATTTTTAAGATGAGTAGAGAGTAGAGTAGGTATAATAAATTTCTGTAATTTTACGGAAATTTGTAGACAAAATGGTGAAAGTAGTATTTCTTTCCGAGAACTTAGTTTCTCTACTCTAGTTTTTTTTCACCGCCACCAGAAAAATCAACCTCCTAAACCGCCTCCTACCTACTGTTATATAATGATCTCTGTTAAAGCGAGAGAAAAATAAACGAACGTCTTTCAAAGACGCGAGCCTGTTATAACGAAACGGCGTCTTTACGCGATCTCGGCGGTAAAAACGAGGCGAATTCGATAAGGCGTTGTAAACGTAAAGGTGGTGCGAGATCGAAGCGACGGATGCAGTCGCGGTTTACGCTCTTCGCTTCGATTGTATCTCACCGCCGTACCGTTACAATCGGTAATGGTGCGGTGTGCAGTTAGGGTGTGGGTTTATTGCTTCCTAGTCGACGCGCCACCGTGAGAGAGCGCCTCGGAAGAAAGTCACAGTCGCCTTGTGGCTGGGCACGCGCTTCGACCATTAAACTACAACGACATCAAAGTCAAAACTCTTTCATCACAATAGTGACGGGTATAATAACTAAACGGTCATATATATAGGCATTTTGTCCGTGGATTTAAATACCAATAAAATAATGGTATCAAAATCATATAACTTTATTTTGAGGTTAAGTTGATTTTGTTAAACTATTTGTTAAAAATGGTTTAAATGTAGCCCTGATAACGTTTACTTAATAAACTAAACATTTAAAAAAACTTAACATATAAAAAACAGATTTAAGAAATACATATTAGGCAAAATTAATAAAGTTATTGAATAACGTTTTAAGAAACGTTAAGAAATAAAAATGACCATCAAAGTTTTGTTAACGAAATAAGCCAAACTTCATTTCAAATGTAATCAAAACACTTCAAAGCGCTACTTTACGACTTAATACCGTATCTAGCACCGTTACGTTTAAATTAGAACGAGAGAAAATTTTTACAAAGAAAAAAGTGGCGTGAATGTATACAAGTAACCCTACATTACGTGTTTAGTGTGTGCGTAAATTAACACTTGGTCTTTGTTGTTGTTAAAGTAAAGAATAATTACTTTTTTGTTCAACTGGTCCCCGCAAAGGTAGCGAGTTCCAGAATAAGGTCGTTGTTGTCTACAATCTGAGGTATGCTGTGGGAGCACCATTGTCTTGGAGCGGAGGGACAAAACGAATCACAGGGAAATAAAGCGCGTGGAATTCATTACATCTTACCTTACGATGGCAGGTCGGTTGTATACGATAAATTTCAATTAATAATATGTTTAAATTACGTTTACGGACATATTTTAAATACATGAACAACATAAACTTGTTTTCACCATTTCACCTATTACGTCTGCCCTGCCTTAGCACATTGAAACCTTAATAAATGAAGGTTACATCGACGAATAAAACATATGCTCGGAATCAAATCACGATCGAGTACGACCTTGGCCGTTAAAAGACAATCATCTATTTGACTCACATTCTTTTGTAGTGCCGCCTGGGTAGGAACCACTGTGCATTGCCAGTTACCCAAACGCCAGCGGTTACTGGGTATAGAGACAAACCTCCAAATTTTTTGGATAGTAAGCACGACGTAAAAAACAACAAACAACAACAATTCGAACCTATCCAGTTCAACATAGCGCGTGTGGCACAATCTCTTTATGGGACAAGGCGTACGGCCCGCTCGTCTCGTCGCCTTATTTGTAAAAACACTCGCTACGTGTACAGTATGCAAGGAAAAGTATTAAGCTCGACAAGGCCGCAATGACAGAGATATTTACTTCCGGCGGCACATTTGTAGTTATATGCATTATGCGTTATTGTAATATTGGATGCTGGTCGTATTGGTAGAGTTGCCCTTTTGCAGAGTCCGCCCGTGGTAACACTGCATTGTCATTAATTATACCGCTAAGCAGTAATACGTTAATCACTAAAAGATGAAAAAATCCTTCACGGGTCTTGGTATACACATATTTAATAAAATTCCACAAAATACCAATCGCCCCTCTTAAAACTAAAATTAAGAACATTTTGTTGCTTAAAGCTTATTACACTATTCAGGAGTTTCTGGTAGATCAAAATGCATGCAACTTAATTGATTGACTCGTATGTGATAGGTATTACACTGTATTAAGGCTTAACATATTATATAAGTATTTAAAAAGAGCAACTTTTGAGTTTTTCGCCAGCTCTTCTTAACAGAACTACATTGCTTGTAAGAGCCTATTTGAATAAATATATTTTAATTTGTTTTGATACGTTAACACTACTATGGTACTACGTTCCGGTTTTGAAGGACATTATTGGCATTGTACTGTGCGTAAAGATCATATATCTCTGAATGACGAGCGCTGAGCCAAACAAGTTCGAAGTATTAACTAATTCATAGTATTTTGAACTAATTAATGCAACAAAAGCATGCAATTAGTTCAAAATACTATGTGGTTATTGGCAAGGATATCTCGCTTAACATTAGGTGCATGACTGACTTGCTCGTTTCGTTACCTAGGATCCTGAAGTAGAAATATGTATAGTATTACGAGCATCTTGTTTGAAAAAAGTAAAAATAATTTTACTTATACAAACGAAATTCGTCTTGTTTTAACTATTTTAGTTTTTAATTTTCATATTTTATATTCTTTTACTTAACATATTTCCCGGCATCGTACTTTAGGTCAACATATTATGTGACCTTATACAGTATCAATGGCAGCTCACGAATTCGTCGCGCTGATGTTGTAAAGGACAAGGCAAACAGAAGAACAGGTTCGCTTGCGAATTTTCTCAAATCTGACAAACTTTTTGTCACACTGTCGATCTGAGAGTCGTTTAAAATGTGACTCCTCAGTAGGGTGGGTATGCAGCAAATCTCTTTTCCTAATCTCGTTTTACGATCTAACAAAAAATATTTTAACTAAACTTCGCCTAAATTAATTTCTAAAAGTTATCGAATACAAAAACAAAAAAAGACAAGTAAGATGGCAACTTATAATAAGCAACCCACCCACTTGCTCGTAAAAGCATAGCGTCACGAAGTAATTTGAAATAATTAAACAGTTCTAAACCCTCTACTAGTTCTGCGCTGCGTACGTCAATTTTACAGAACACAGTAACGTTTGCTTGCGTATTACTGAATTGTGTCGAAATAACTGACAAAGGTATTGTTTTTTTTTTCAGGCGGGATTTTTCATGTGATAGAGCCACGCAGCTGTTCCCGCTGCTGAATGGGCCGGCTCGAACCGGGTAAAGCGGAAGTGTTTTTGCTTCCATGTTTCGTCCGGTGAG
>DWHO01000269.1:0-22445 GCA_018247575.1 Eurytides lysithous rurik | reverse complement strand
GGATATATTTATAAAAAATTCCACAGAATATTTATAATTATTATCAGAATATTTATTTATAAGCCTTTTAAAACCAAAATTGAAATTATTTTATTTCTTAAATCTCATGCTGTTCATGTTTCTAGTAGATCAAAATGTGTGAAATAAGTCGACTCGTATTTGGGTTAATTACTATATTGTGTCGCTAAACATTGTATTTTAAAAGAGCAACTGTTGAATATCTGGTCGGAACTTCTCAGAATAAATATATTCCGATTTAATTTATTTAATAACATTTGTGTAAAATTTAAAACTATTTTCATTAGGGTCTCTTGTGTTGATACAAATGAACATTGAATGTTATATATGTGAAGAGGAAATTTTGTAACTCTTTTTAACCACGTTGCATGCACAGAGAAGTGTGAGATTTAGCAAAGTTACGGTTTAAGTTTTAATATTTCTTTATTTAATAAATTCAGCACAATGCAATGCAAAATTAGACGAAAGAAAGTGCAAATTATGTATATAATTTGTTCAAGCATGAATGTCAGATAAAAAACCGTTCATGCAATGACATTGATGCCTTAGTTTTAAAATTCAAAAGTCAATTTTTATCGATATCGAGTTTATCAGATACTTAACACTAATAATTGTAATAATAAGTTATATTTCTAAGAATGTCATTAAAAAACTATCCAATTATTTATACAGATAATTTCCTTTAAATATTTTTTTGTACTCGAAATGATCATATAGAACAAAAACGTAGTAACCAGGAAAACAAAAACAAAAAAAAATCACCAGACGTACACCAATCGACTTGGATTGATTTACTGATTTCATGAAAGAAAAAAAGATGACTCCATGTGTCATTTACTACGTTTTTGCTTTCCAGCGTCAATATATCAAACAAAGGATATGGATTGCGTGACTTCTAGAACTGAGTCCATATACTTTTTGTAAGTAATTCTATTTTAGTCGAATTTCGATGAATAGGCGATTGCTAGTATACTTTATTTAAAGAAACTAAATTTTTTTTATTTTTTTTTATGTAGTAGTCTGACAAACGAGCAAGCGGTTCACCTGATGGTAAGCGAATATCGCCACCCATGGACATTTGCAACTTTACTAAACTTGCAAATGCGTTGCCAGTCTTTAAGGGGGTATATTTTAAGAGAGGGTTCCTCCCTCTCTTAAAATATACCCCACGGATGATCGAGGGGGAAAGGGAGGAGGAGGAGCGGGAACAAGAATGAGAGAAGGAATGAGGAGAGGGAGGGGATGGGCCACCGGCCACCTCACTCACCGGACGAAATACGGAAGCAATAACACTTCCACTTCACGCCGATTTTCTGTGAGGTCGTGGAACTAATCCGGTTCGAGCCGGTTCGAGCCGGAACCACCGTTAAAAACCTCTAAGTGACTTTTTTATGGAGTAGGCTGACAAACGAACAACCGACTTACTTGATGGTAAGCGACCACCACCGCCCGTTATTTGCAACGTCACAGAACGTGCAAATGCGTTGCCAGTCTTTAAGGGGTGGGTGTTTTGAAAGAGTGAGGAGGTAGAGTGAGAGGGAGGCGATAAGCGATTGATAATAATAATACCAATAAGCGATTGCTAGTAAATAAATATCTCCCCGGCCTAGTGGTGAATGCCCGCGCTTTACAAATCGGAGGTCACTTGTTTGAATTATGCGTAGGGCAATGACTGTGTTATTGTTTCTTAGTTAACAGAATACGTTGGATGGGCATGTAAATTGGGTTCCGACTTTCGCTGATTTGTAGTGGTCGTCTATAGGTCGCTCAATGTCGCCGCTTTTCTTACTTGATGCTCCCTCTCCGGATGTGTCGGTTATTCGTCCCATCAGGTTATGAGAGTAAAGGAGGAGTAAATTCACTTGTACGTGTGAATTATAATATATCTCCTGCGCAAGCAGTTAACCTCTTGTAGACTTGCCGCCATGGACGAAATCATTTAGGAGGACATCATTATTACCATATAAATATCGTAATAATGATAATATTTAATTTTTATCAAAATGTGTGTAATAAAGCTATCACTGGTATTCCGACTATGACTATAAACCGTTTATAATTTTATTCAATGAAACTATTTTTTTTTATTTTAAATATTTTTAATCTAGTTATTGCATCTATTGAGTACAAATAATAAATGTTCTAATATAAGTTGCACGTTCTCAACACTTTTACAAATTAATAGGCACTGAGAAATTTAAGCATTTCACATCTTCTGCAAAATATTAAAAATATATATTTTAAGTACGTACAATAATTACAGCCTGCACCTTAAAGGATAACAGGTTATGGGATTTAATGTGAAACGCGTCCGTTCACAGAGTAAAAAATAAAGTTTTTAGTGACACAAAAAAAAAATTAAATATGTACATTTTCAAATTATTTTAAAAGAATTTTAAGGATGATAGTTAATAAATATTATTGGAAAATTGACATTTCCCTTTACACAATATGGTCGCTCTTAAATACTAATAAAAGTTCAAATGACTAGACCATGATTACTGGACTAGAGGAATATTTGTAAACAGTTATATCATTTAATAATCATGAATTGACTGAGTTATTTACAGGTGTATATAAAAAATAATGTTATAAAAATTAAATACTAATTAAAACAGAAGTATTAACATACCTTCTACTACTACATTGCCGTTTGGGCTGACGACAGAATTGTCTATTTCATGTACAGATAACTTGTTACGGTATCGATTTATAATAACATACATACTGGTACAGAAAACTACTACAAAAATATAAGTATGTCTTGGATATTTATGGTGAGAGGTGTTTATTGATAACGATGAAAGAAATGTACTCAGAGATCTTATATTAAGTTACGGGTATTGATTATGTTATATTGTCAGTGGCTGTGTTCAAGATAACTACTTCTAATGAACTCTAATATATTTGCGTTTAGTCTGTGCATTCAGATCATCCGTGTCGATATCAAACCTAGGCTGTTTCTAAAGACAAATGTAATAATCTCGTATTGGGTTATTTTAGCGTCTACAACAGGCTGACTTTGGATGTATGTTAAATTACCGAGGCCGATTGAAAAATTAGCAGTTTTTGATAAGCTCTATGGACGCGTATAGTCTGTGGAGACTCTGCGACACGCGGGTCTCTTCGGAGGCGAGGTTGTGTCTCTCTGCTAGAAGGGCCCGCGCGCGCTCAGCGTCTCTAGCCGCCGACCGTGTGATGTGAGCGGCGTCTACCCGCAGGGAGGTGTTCCGCCGATGTAGCTCCGCGATCTCCTTTTTTCGAGCTGGAATTGAACAACAAATTTGTTAATACCACTTGAACGTCCCTGGGTACCGTAGTACCAGTGGCCGTACTACCATACAAACCCAAAAGCCCGGCTCGCCCCACTAAGGAGTAAAATTTATAAATCTTAATTAGCACATAATTCCCGCAGCGCTCAAATTTAAAAATAAATTATTCGGGACATATGTGCTAATTAAGATTTATAAATTTTACTCCTTAGTAGGCCAAGCCGGGCTTTTGGGCTTGTATGGTAGTATCGCCACTGACCAAAAAATATTTAGCGCAATCAAACATGTGCCTGAAGGTTACAGTCACGAAACAATCAATTGTGAAACTGTTTGTGATAAACGAAAAATATTTTCTACCAAAATTGCAAGACTGTAGTGGGTTCAGTTAGTTTATGAGTAAAGTAATTTTATTTTTTCATTAATTGACTGTGATAAATTTATAAGTCCTTGGATGTTGCGAATGTTTATAGGTAGTGGCTTGCTTACTGCCAGATGAGCACCATATAAATTATATTTATCATTATACAATAATAAGGAATATTAATCCACATTATTGTATTTATGAAAGTGTGTTAGTTTGTTTGCTCTTCTTTCACGTAGCGTGAAGATACTTATTTAAAACCTATCATTTAGAAATTAAATTAATAAATATTAAAAATTACATAATTTTTATTACGAAATCACATATTACATATTTTTTACGTAATTACATATTTTTATTACGTAATCAAAACATAACGCGGTAAGCAAAGCCACAAGCAGAAGCAAATAAGAAATACAGGTTTATCATATAACATATGACGCGGTATTGATTACACTGTAAATAATTCATATCTGTGTCATCATTCGAAACGAGGGAGGCAAATAAAAAAAAGGATGAGAAAAATGTGGGCAGTGAGTGTGAATCAAAAAACGGTTTTCAAAATCCATATGCTAAATCTCCGTCAAAATCATTTCCCTGAAAACTTATTGAAAATTAACACGTTAATACGTAAAAAACGATTAATACGTTTCTTGTGTTCAATTCCTTGACGTGTTTAAGTTTAATAAATAGTTACGTTATTGTAATTAGTACTTGAGTTGCAAGCACTTCATTAAAGTACGGAAAATACCTAGTTAATGTTTTTTTTTGTACGTAAAAACTTAAAATTGTTTATGTTAGAAATATGTTGCTCGTATATTTAAATGATAATCCTTTCTAGTGTTTACAATGTCCAATACAATTTGTTATTTAAAAAAAGTAATTTATAAATTTTATCAACTTTTAATTTTGTTTTTAATTTTTGACGTTTTGTGATGGTGACCATGAGTGACATAAATTTTGAAAAATAAAATAAAATTTCATATAATAAAATAGGTATACGAGAAAATGCAAAAATTGTTATTATTTATAATAACAGTGTAATGTAATTGTTGTTATTTATAATTTACTTATTTATAATTAAAATTTAATTAGATCCTTTTTTTTTTGTTTAAAACATACTTATTTAAACCTACTGTCCTCTATTTCCACAGATACTTAAAAAAATAGCACCTTTTAATGAAACTCTTTATTGTTTATTTATTACCACACAACTGTCAGTTCAGGCACTACACCAAATTCAATAGCACAGAAAAAAATAATCAAAAATTTACATTAAAAATAAATTATGATATATAATTAAAAATATTAAAAATGCTATTCTGATTATTAAATATTATATCTTGATCAATTGTTATGTTAAATGCGAGTAAAATGTTTGGTTTGATTAACTAAATAGAATATAGATAATAATTCGAGAATACATGTTTGATTTAGTGTATTGATCGCATTTAATGGATGTAGACCGAATTTTATCTGTGCACTCGGGACTAAAAAAAAAGAAGATGGCCGACTTACGGTATAAGAGGTGGGTAGCACACAGGCGGGCGCCGCTGGTGGAATGATAACACAATCACTGTTCGACATATCAAGTATATATCATATTAGTTATTAATGGGACAAGTGATAAATATTTTTTTTTTCCCGCAAACAACTTGAAAGTGTACGCTACTGTACAGCATGAAAATTGCGCGACCTATCGATATAAAAATATGGAACAAACAAACATCTTTCATCGACTACCGTAACTGCTGTTTTTTTTTAGATCGATATTTGCACTCTACCGTAAAAGACAAGCGTTTAGAAAGCTTTAGAAATCGACCACATGTCTATATGTAGAACATAATTACCTGCAGAAATCAAATCACAACAAAGGAATGTTTAATGTTTTTCCTATCATACTCTACATTATAATTATATGACATCACAGCATATATGACTTTTTTTGAGTAGTCGCGTAATAAATATAATTTTATGTTTTTTCAAATGCCTCCGTCGCTTAGTTGTGTAGGACCGCGTTTTATAATTTGACGGTCATAAGTTCGAATTTCGCGAGGAACTTTGTGTTGATAGTGGTAGAGGCTTCAACGGTGGTCGAGTCACGCAATAGCTCCCGCTGCTGTTGAATGGGCTGGCTTAAACCGGATAAGTACCACGATCTCATAGAAAAGTTCCTCTCCAACTCCGCTTCTCCTACCTCTGCATCCATACTACCTTCCCCTCCCGGTCTATCTATTCCTCCCTCTCTCTCACTTCTCCTATTTCAAAAATTTCCCCCCTTAAAGGCTGGCAACGCGTTTTCAAGTTCTGTAATGTTGCAAATGTCCATGGGCGGCGGGGATCGCTTACGTAAGGAAAAGGAAATATTCTGGAGTCTATCAAAAAGTACGTTACCGATAATGCTAAAGGTGCTAAAGGAAAATCAAATGAGCAAAAGCATTTAGCAAAACCTATATCCGTATTCTAGGTTCGATATAAAGTTTAACATTAGTCGCGAATTATTATTTTTAAAATATATTAAGATCTAACCTAACGGTGCCGTAGTAGCGCAGTGTTTGGACACTCGTTTTTAATTCCGGCACCAATGAATTTGTTAATTAATAATTAACAATTGTTAGTGCCGATTTAGCACGTGCTCAACGGTGAAGTAATATTGTGTGGAAACTTGCATGTTTAAGAAACAATGACAAAAAATCGGAAATATGTGAAGTCCGCCATTTGCAATAGGATCGCGTGGCGGTCTGTGCCCTTATTCCCTCTATATAGAGGAGGCCTGTGCCCAGCAGTGGGAGTCTTAACACATTCACTGCTGACCCAAAAAATCGTCCAATACAGCGATGCGACTTTCCACACGTTTGATACTATTTTTTTTTGTCAAAACACATGCATGCGTTGCCCGCACGCGCGACCCGACAGGAAAACGCACCGATGTGTTTACCGCACTGCGAGACGCGATTTATTTTGAACACACATTTGTGTTTTTTCACGCAACGGTTGTGTTTCAGCAGTGAATGTGTTGAATAATAATTATTTACAATAACACAAATTGTTTTCACGAACCACCAGCACGTGGAAGTTGGTTCCAAGTCGTCCCTCAACGATGACAACAGGAGCAATTTGCTCAGCGAGATCAGGCAAGGTGTCGAGCTCAAATCGGTGAGTACAAGATCGCAAATGAACAACAGGATCACTAAAAGGAATTCCAACTTATGTTATAACAATCAAAACTCATTTTCATACTATTGAATATTCTAAAACTACCATATGCCCCATTTTAAACTAAAATGTGTGTTTAAAGCCTATTGTAGTCGGTAGTTTCTGATAGATCAAAATCTTGGTTAGTTTTTATGTTGTATCGTTACACATCGTTACGTTATTTTAAAATGGGAAAGTTAGTCAATTCGTCTGTAATTTTTACGTTTGTTACGTGATATCTTTGCCAATGATCAAATGGTTTGGATGAACCTTTTTTTTATATAGGCTCATTGGACCATTAACTACTGTGATAGATTAGAGAACTGTTTAAAATCGATTTAGGTTAGGTGAAATATGTATCGAGGGTTTCGGTTAATTTAATCGAAGATGTATTTCTTTAATTTATAATCTACAACATACAAACAAGCCTAGCCCCGTTTTTAACAAGTACTTGAATGTAAGTACATTTTTAAAAGAGTGAAATTTAATTTTGTTTAAAATGTAAAATTGTGTTGGTTTTCTATATCTCCGATCGTGTCGGTTATCCGTCCCATCTTGTCTGCGCAAATGTCTGCAGTATAATACACCCGCGTTGATGGCTGACCTCTTGTAGATGTGATCGGTCGGGAAGACTTTATTGATATATCCTAAAATGTTCGCGTGTCCGTAGGTGTCGCGTTCGACGAGCAGCTCTGGGGAGCGGTCGAGGGCGGAGGCGCCGGCTTGCGGGCTGGCGGGCGCCCTGGCCCGAGCCCTGCAGGAGCGCAACCGCGCCATCCACTCCTCCGACTCGGAGACGAGCGACGCCGACAGCGACGGCGAGTGGGACGAGTGACCGACGCCGTTCGCCGACACCGACACCGACCCAGACGCCGACACCGTTCGCCGACACGGTCGCCGCATGTACGGCGTCTAAGTGTCGAAACGGTATTCACGATAGGCGGCGCCTGGCGGTCGACCGAAATTGCTTTCGACTTACGCCGACTACTTTCGCCGACACGCGACAGCTGGTGTTGTGCTTGTCTTGTAAAAACTGTTCATGTCGATGTTTCGCATTGACTCTCCACGATCACGCTCTTTTGCCGACACCGTACGCAGACGTCGATGACCAACGTAAACTCCGTAGACATCGTTTGCAAACACTGGACAGACACTGGACTTCGACCGGGTTTGTTTAGTAAAGCTATGGCTATTGGCTATATTTCTATGATTCGTGAATCTACATAAACGACAAATTTCTGGTTACAATGCAATACGGCAAACTTTGGGATCGCATGGTCTCTCTTTATCGTATTGACTTCAATTGACGTTTCGAAGAATTTCTTTCTAGTAAACTGACACATAACTCTACTTATAGTGTTGCCATAGTAGCAAAATAGGGTGGCTAGGATGCAAGTCCGCCTATTTTTCACCGCAATGCCGGGGGAGGAACAATTGCATCACACGACCCATTGAACAATGGTGGTGCTAGATAGATTACAATATATTTTTCGAAAACGATTCTCTTTTCTACTTAACCTAATTAAAATAATTTAAAAGGATTCTCACGGAGAAACGAGCACGGCACGCTGCGATTGGAAAATATCTACACAAAATGACTAATGATACAAATAAAAACAAACCCAAACTAAATGTATACTGACGTCAAACAATTTAAACGAAAATAATGAACATGTTTTTTTGTAGTTCGAATATTTAGTACAATCCGAAACCTAGCCATCGGTATGAAAATTAAAATATAAGATCAAAATCAATTTCATACAGCTAACATAAATATGACTTATTTCACCTTGAAAGATAATTTTCTAAAGTCTACCATGCATAGTTCTTTCTCTATTAGATAGACTTAATATTTTATGTTATTGCAAGTGATTGTGAACAGCTGTCTGAAAAGGCGTAATTACACAATGGTATAATCTTTGCCACAGACTAAAAACGATTTTATCGGCGAAATGACACAGATAAAGTATAACCGTTGTTTCTTTAGACACTCAGTCTAGTTGACATAGTGAACTTCCGATAATTTCACTTATCCAATATTTTTACTTTCAACCATAAAGTGTCTTATAGCCATATTATAACAATGTTTGCTCAAACTGTACTGTCGGTATTCACCAGAAACGTCGGCCGTTAATTTTTTTTAAAGGTATGTACTAACCTTTTAAATTAACTAATCAATATGACCGGAGAGAAGTTGATTTTAATGTTATAGTTAAGTTGAAGACTATGATTTTGATAGGCGTTTATACAACTATACAATTATTGTCGTTGAGAAGCAATTATATAATACACCTTGTTAATTTAATATCATCTAGTTTATGCTACTCGTCGGTAGTTAGTAATAAATATTACATAAACCTGTAAGTTACTTTGACATTTATTTTGTATTTTTATTTAACATTTTGATGTAAATCTTTGTAATTCCCTGTAAATGTGTATATAGTTTTTTGGCGGGTGTATGACTGAAAAACGTTATGTATATTAGTTTCTATTGATTTAATGATCATAGCATTTGGTAGATGGTTTTGTTGTTCATTGTAAGGTATTATATTGGTGATGCAACGAATACATTATTATTATGAACAGAATGAAAACTTTGTTCATAAGAAATAATTTGGGTAAAGGGAATTCGCTGTTAAGATGACGATTCGTATAATATATTTTATTAACGTTTGCGTTGAAATATTTGATTGAACTGAGAAAAGAATGACCTGTGTCGCTGAGGCTAATCTGTATTATGTGTTTTCTATCGTAATTTTAATATTTGGATAACGTTTTTTTTTTAATAATTACACTTCGAATTGTTATCTATGGTTATTAAATCACTTGGACATATTAATGGTGCTCAGTATTCATTTTTTTTCCATTGACCCTAATAGAGTTAGAGACCTTATATTTAGAGTACCGATCGATGATTTAAGATTATCCTATTCGTTGCATCGCCAATTATGCGACGACACGCTAAGCCTGCGTAAAATAAACTGGTGTTGGAGGTCGTCCACAAATTGCGTCACACTAGTTTCATGGTTTTTGTACCCGGTCATATACCTCCCCCACTCTTCCGATTTGATGTTACAAATCGCATAGTGAGGTGACGTCATCCAATGGA
Source organism: Eurytides lysithous rurik (assembly GCA_018247575.1). NCBI lineage: Eukaryota > Metazoa > Arthropoda > Insecta > Lepidoptera > Papilionidae > Eurytides > Eurytides lysithous. The sequence continues at coordinate 12,490 of DWHO01000269.1, read as the reverse complement.
TTGATGTAGATGTCACCCTTTGTTAGGTCCCTTCACATTAACGTGTGACTTTCAGTGACGGACAGTACGTATGGTAGTACCATACAAGCCCAAAAGCCCGGCTTGCCCTACTAAGGAGTAAAATTACAAATCTTAATAAGCACATAATTCCCGCAACGCTTAAATTTAAAAATAAATTATTCGGGAAGCAAGCAAGCTTTTGGGCTTGTATGGTAGTACCGCCACTGCTGACTTTATTTATGGATTGACCCTTATGCAATGATGACTGGAAGTGTATTGATTTTAGAAATATGGAGAATTTGTTGTTACGTCATGCAATAATTAGTTTAAGTTCCATCATCATAGAGACAACGGCTTCCTCATTCGCGCCCTTTTGTTTTTCTCATCATTATACCACAATCTTCTATCGGGGTCGCATCCATCTTATTTTATACACTGGCTCGATCGTATAGACCATATTGAGTAATCATATTGACAGATCTCTATATATCTGTATTAATGATCTATACTTAATAGTAAGTAGGTAAATAAGGTACAACAATTGTTTTTAGTTAGAAACATTTTGTGCGAATAAACATAGAATCGATAGTGCCAATTAAATAAAAGTTTATGTATATATCCATCTACGTAGTTTTTCACAGTCTTCTCTTTATCGATTTTTTTTAACGGTAATTGATTCGCACTCTACAAATATTTGTCAACTATAAAAAGCGTAATATAGATAATACAATAACTGCTTTTCATATAATAACCATTCTTCTTCCTATAATAATATTTATTTTAACTCTAGTTCCTATCACCTAACTACATTCAACTCGAGCCGCCCAATTTTACCTATAATTTACAAAGCTTTAAAATTTACTATTCAAACAGTAAGTATCATTTCACTCATTCACTTTTAACTAGTTCTACTTATTCACTAACTTTATTCTTAAAATCATTACCGCATGCGCAAATCGCATCGGTGTAGAATTGCTCTGATTTATCTATAGTTAATTTTTTTTAAAAATTACACATGCATATGATGATTGTAATCATCTACATATAACGAATATCTAAGTGTAGCGCATAATCATCTACGGATTTATTTATAATCTGTAGATAATTATAAAAATACGACGAAGCCAGTGTTGTTCGTCCGACTTTTATTTAATTTGGAATTCATCTCGGTAGCTATTCCATTGTTTTATCATCACTCGCCGACACTGCATTTCGTTTTATTAAAAATAAAATTTATTAAAAACGAAACGCAGCGTTCTAATATAAACAGAACTATTTTACGGATGTTGACGTAAATAAAAAAAAATCATCATTGCACTTTATTTTCAGAAAGTGCTAGTTTGCGAGTGTGCTGTGACTTGACAGCGCGTGGGTAGTTTTTTTTATTATTCGGTTACTTGTTACAAGGGCGGATCCAGGGGCAGGCCTATGGGGTCATAAACCTCTTTACACGGTCGACCAATAACAATCTTTGGTAATCTTACTTAAATTTACCGAGTAGTAATGTACGAGCGTTATTTAATTTATTTAGTTGCTCACTCACTCCGTCACTGTATATCTTGAAAAAAGTATTTGATTTAAAATATTTGAAAGCAAAATAATAAAACACTCCAGTAATCCCCCCTATAACACGGTAGGTTAGTTCCGCGTTATGTGAAAACGCGTTGTAGGAGTATTCCCGTATAATTTATTTTATTATTGTAATCGTGAGAGTCTGTTCGAACTTGACTCGAAGGCTGAATCCGCTCTTGTCGACTGCCGGGTACAAAGTAAGTTAAGTCAGAATGTCTCACTGTCAGAAGAATGTTTTTAATCATCAAACATGTATTAGAAGAAAAACCGTAATTGTAATTCGTTGTAAATCAGTGCCAATTGATATTTCTTTACAATACCTTCACTAGGAACTTATAAGAAATCTGTAATATCGATATGTCAGCAGGCTGTTTTAGTTTAACAAAGTACTAGAAGCTAGTGTCATTTGTGAAGCCATATGCAAATTTCTGCAAAGAGTATCGGGTTATTTGTTTAACACGTTCCCGCCGGCATGTACCATTAATGGTACATTGAGGACTGTTCCATCGGTCGGCTTGTACCATTTATGGTACAGAGAAATAAATTAATTTAATGTATGTATTTTTTACTAATAAAAAGAAAAAAAGTTTGCAAATGAACTGAAAGAAAAAACTGTTTAAGCAGCTTAAACATAAACATATATATTTGTTAGTGTTGTTCGAGATATGCGATTACGTGCAAACGGCGTTGCCCGATGAGACAGATTTGATTTTGCAGAGCCGTCAGATGCCGAAGACAACGAATTAAGCCGCCGGCGGGAACGTGTCAAATCGATATTGATTATGCTTAAACATTTTTTCCACAAAGCCCTCTCGCTGTTCGCACAAACACTCAAAAGTATGCACATAATCTGCCCGAAGAACCAATTAGTCGTACTTACTGTATTGTATGAAACGATAAAACCGCAAACAAAGCTACGTCTGTGATGTGACCACGCAATCGCTATTCGGCGCGTGCAAATCGGGAGGCCATGTTAAATAAACGTAGCTGTTAAACGTTGTACATTGTAAAAAGACGCAAAGCTATTTTTATAATGTCAAAATTTATGTTTTCTATTCTATTAATCTGGCGTGTGAGGTTGTGCCGGCTTGATAAGACTAACCGTATAGCGTTAACACCACCTGTACACCATGTTGACTAAATAAACGATTATTATATTAGTCGGTTGTTTTTCTTCCACAAATGCACTGCTCAAGCAATAAAGAAGTATTAGGTGTTAACCGTTTAATAAAAGATGTAAATTTATCTTTAAGGTATTGCGAATTTTATAGACAACGCATAAAATGGTGGTTGTAACGGTGGTAGAGCCACGCAGCTGTTCCCGCTGCTAAATGGGCGGATAAATACCACAACCCCACAGAAAATCGGCGTCGAAGTCGAAGTGTTTTTGCTTCCGCGTTTCGTCCGGTGAGGTGGCCGGTGGCCCATCCCCCCTCCTTCCGCTCCCTCCTCCTCATCATCGTTTTAATTATTTCCGTAATGTTCTCTTTTAGGAAACTAGGTGGTAAGACCGGCGATTTCGACGTCGAACAATTTTTCGTCTTGTTTATTAAAACGCGATAAAAGTCATAAATTTATTATATCTATTAATGTATCTAGTACTACACAAGAAATTAATTTAACGAATATTTTATTAATTCTAATTCCATTCGTACTAGTCATTTACCGATTTAAAAAAAGAAATGGTATCGTACCTGCATGGTACATTGAAACCAAATTTCATTAGTATGGTTGTTTATTGTTAGTTCACTAATATATTGTAAGATATTAAAAAAAAACCGCATAATCGGTTAAAATAAAAATATTTTAAATTTTAAGAAGCAGCTATGCAGTATGTTGCATTCACATTTATTTAGCTTTTCAAACTCTACAAATCTGTTATAGTTACGGAAACAAACTACTTTTTTATTATTGCTCAATTTATTTAAGAGTAAAAGACTGACGAATTTTAGTTATGACCTTATTATTCTTAGGCATAAAATAGTAATCAAATACAACTTATATTACAAGAATGTATTTTTATATGCGGCAGTCCTGAAAAGAATGCCAATCTATGTGATTTATATATTTTATTTAATGTTAATCATTTTTTCTCTACATATCTCAATATAATTTATATATAATAAGGTAAAAAATTAGATGGGGGTTTCTATCTCAATTTAATTTCCATTCGACAATTGTCAAGAAAAATAAAAAGCAATTTTTAAAAAATTAGAGGGTTGAATAAAATAACTATAAATTAATTTCAAATTTATTTTACAACTAAAGTGTATTTTTCACAATTCAGTATTTATAAATCTATATAATAAATTTATCACAAAAATATTAAACGTCAAAAAAAATCTTTGATACCACATTCGAAGTCAACACTGTCATCTCGTACAGCAACTTCCTTCATGTAATTTTTTCTTCTTCAAAACGAAGCGTAATGATGTTTAAAAATTAGGTCCATTCACATTTCGCGGATTCCTAGCTCTCTAATTGATGGCAATTATTAAAAAGACACCGTCATGTTTTCTTTAATTCAACTCCTAGCGGAAATATGAGGAAAAACATGATGCCAGTACTTACTATAGCAACGAATATATATTTTCTATACTTCACAACTACAGTGACATTAAAAGTATACAGGAAACGCAGATCTCGTAGAAAACTCATTATATCTAACTTGAATATATACGATTCGTAATGGTTTCGGGTGCAAAACGATTTTACCCAGTACCGAAACCAATTACTACACTATATTTATACGCACTACTATCATCTGTAATTGAATGACTCGTAATTTTCTTAACACCTACATATTCCTTTAAAAACCTGCAATAAAACTTTAACGGTTGTGGTGGCCAATGTTATTTTACCATTAACTATACTATATTATCACTTAACCCCTCGATGCAGTTGTATGCTTTTATTCACAAAGCATACACACAAAGCGCTAAACTAAATACATTTTAATTCCTAAATTAACAGTCGCATTATTCTAGAAGGGAGAAGGTACTTCGTTTAAAATGCCAGTCACTTTGAAGTCTACATCTATTTACGGAAATCTAAAAACAATTAGAAACAAACCGGCAATATGCCGCTAAGTAGGTGCCTAAACATAAAATTTTTAAGTATTAAATCAAAATAAAATATTTCGAAAAATGCCCATAACAATGTGCATAACAACTTCACAAATATTAGATACCATAGTTTAATTTTTAAGTGCATCAAAAACCATTATAATTGTTTCAAATACTTTTGGATCTCAAAATAATAAGGAAAATTATACTATGAATTAACTAGATATTAAAGTGACTTATATTCTTCTTATGTCTTACAAATTATAAAAATTAAACCTAACATGTTTTACAGACTTTCTTTACAAGACATTTATGGCATGAATAATATATATATATTACAATATGGCAGCCTTATAGCTGGTAAAAATAAATATTCATCTGAATATTCGAACCCTTAAAAAATAAAGTGTGTAAATACTATAAAATAATCATTACTTTTAAAGCAAATAAATTTAAATGATTAGATCTAATAGTAGACTTGTACACCATCAACCTCTAAAATTTGTTGTTTCTCCATATGCCTTTTGCAATAAAATGGTACATTCACCTTTTTCATAAAGAAACTTTGTCATAAAGTTTATGCCTAAGGAAAGCATAAGAAACACTAAAAATAAAAAAGTGTGTCCAAGTATAAATAATTATCTTTTAAACATATGTAAGTTTTGACATACCCAAGTAACAACTTTACACATACAAGTGTAATTAAAAGTTTATGTAACTAATTTACATTTTTCACAAATGCACAACAACTGTAAATGCACTATTGATGTTGTGAATTACTATGAAAGGGAATTATCGTTATGTACAATATCGTCTATATAATTAAGTAACAAAACACAAAACAAAATTGAAGAATTGCTGCAATATTCATAGAATCTTTAATGAATGTACCAAATAATGTGATTTTTTTGAAATATTATAATTTTTTATAGTATAAAAGAAATTAAAAAAAACAATTAAAATTGTAATCAAAAAATTAAAAATCAAAAGTTGTCTAATATGACTGAGAATTTCTAAAACTACTTAAAACTTATACAAAATATGGGTTTAATGGAGAATAAAACAATAGAAATCAGTTTTACAAATTATTTACACTTCATAAAACCGTTGTGCTGCTTATATTCTGTTAAGATTGGTATGAATATTTTATTCCCTCTGAATTTAAGTAATTTCTATTTTTTATGTTGATTGCCACATTTGTGTTTGGTAACCAAGAATGTAGTCTATTTTGTCAACTACAAAGACAATTTATCTAACATAACTTTTAAATATTATACATAGAAGTGTAATTATAAGTACATATATTACAACAATATTCTAAGGGCAAACTAAGTTAAGCTAATATCATAACAGTTTTGAATTACACCTTATGGAATATAAATATCGATATATAATCTGTGGGCACTAACACACATTTTTATTAAGTAATAATTACCAATAAAATATTAGAGAAAAGTATAACTCTTCAAACACCATTGTTAACTATTAAAAACAAAATATAAAGTGGTCTTCAGTTGTCGCAATCAAACTAAACATCACTTAACACTGAAAATGGTTCCAACTTTGGTAGAGGACAGCGATGTTGAATAATCGTACGTTCAACATTAGCAAACCTATATTTTAGCTCACAGTAGACAGATCTACATGACATACTCTAAAAAGTTTGAAAATCAACCTTATTAAGTTTAATCATCGATTGTTATGACAGTTATGATCTCTTGCCCGTCCAATGACTCGTCGTCTGACAAACTCACTACGTTATTCACAACCTCGTCGGATTTCTTCTCCTTCGACTCGTAGAGGGAAAGCACGTCCGATATTATAGGCGTGTGCACCATCATGTGGAGGTTGGCGTCCGAAGAGTTCTGGCTTTCTTCGTCCTGGCTAATGTACTCAGAGTCGGGGAGCTCGGCCTCGAGCTTCACTATCTCCTCCTCTTCGTCGCTGTGGCCGTAAAACTTCTCGTCGTCTTTCTCATCCTTCGGCACGTACGAGTTGATCAGACTGATGAGGTCCGCGTCACACGTGAACGCCTTGGTGGGGTCAGCGTCCGGCTTGTCGCATTCGTGCAGCGAGAACACCTTGTACGAAGTGAAGTACTTGCGACAGGCCTGGCACTGGTTCTGCAGGTGGGCCCGGTAGTGGTTGTGGAGGTTGGGGAAGTCGTCGCCGCAGACCACGCACGGCTCCGGCTTCACCGTGGTGCGGTAGTGCATCTTCTGCGCGGATTTATGCGCGGCCTTCATGTGCCGCATGAAGGGGCCGTAGCGCACGAACTTCTCGCCGCACTGCCGGCACTTTATCGGCTTCTTGTCGTACTTCCTGCTGCGGTGGGAGAAAGCGTGTATGTTGAACGCGTCAATGGTTTTGAACTTGAACGGGCAGAAGCGGCACGATATCGAACCGGACACCCGGTGTATGTGGTCGTGCTTGCGCTGCGAGTTCTTCTTGGTGGTGGGCTTGAAGCAGAACGCGCACTCCTCGTATTTAGGACGAAGATCATTTTCGTTACTCCCGTCAGCTTCCTCGTCGCTCTCGATCGCGCACAGGTGGTTGTCGAAGTCGAGCTGCGAGTAGAAGTACTCGGAGCACTTCTTGCAACGGTTTTCCTCGTGGTACGCCAGGTGCTTGTGGAGGTTGAAGAATATCTTGTTGCAGATGTGGCACTTCTCCTCTGTGGACTCCTTCGGCAGCACTATCCACTCCTTGTCGTCGCCGTGGACGTCTCGCATGTGGTAAATCATCTCCCTGAACGCGACAAAGGTCTCGTCGCAGTGCTCGCACTTGGTCGGGTTGTCGACGTTGAGCTGCGAAAAGTGATGGTTCTTGTGCTTCTTGTACAGTGTTATTGTGTTGAACTTTCTATTGCAGTACAGGCAACCGTAGTAGCCGACCGTCCGATGGTAGATCTTGTGCGTGCTCAGGGCGTACTCGTTCTCGAACACCTTGAAGCAGTAATCGCAAATTATCTCTTTCTTACTTTCGTAGACCTCCTTGCAAACCTTGATGCCGTGCTGGGTGCTTAAATGGCAGTCCAACTTCACTTGCAGATGGAATGCCTTGTAGCATATGTGGCATTTCACTTTCTTGGGATACACCTCAGTGTCGCCTATCAGTTTTTTCTTCTCGCAGCTGAAGGCCAAATGACCTTCTAGGAATCTCAGCGAGCTAAAGTAATCGAAGCAATAGTTGCACCTCAACGAGTTATGGTAGTCAATATGGCGCTCGAAGTTGCCCTTGCTTGCCAATATCTTCAGGCAGATGGAGCACTGAAGCTCTTTGAGCGGGCCATTCAGCGTCTTCTCGGTCCGCTCTGCAATCCAAGTCTCGTTTATGTCGTGCGCATCGCGCAAGTGGTGGTGGAGGTCGTAGCCCTTCGTAAAGGTCTCATCGCAGTGCATACATTTCAGTGGCTCGTCGATATACTTCTGGGTCAAGTGGGACTTTATATGTATGCGGTGATTCTTCAGCGAGATGGTCTTCTTGCCGCAGAACTTGCATTTGAAGAACTCGGGCTTCCTGAGATGGGCCTCCTCGTGGTGCTGCAGTCGCCGCTCGTCGAGGAATACTTTTGCGCACAGCTTGCACGAGAAGTAGCTCTGCGCGGGGGCGTCTGGGTCGGCCTTGATCATTTTGCTCTCCGGGTGCGTCCGCCTCAAGTGGCGTATCAGCTTCACCAGGTCAGGGTAGAATCGGGCGCAAATGGGACACTTCACCTTGTCCTTCCTGAGATTCGCTATGCGCTTCTTGTGCGACTGATGGTCGAAGTTGTGGCCCTTCACGTGCCGCCGATGGAAGTCCTCGTCGATGAAACCCTTGCCGCATATCGGGCACTTGTAAGGGCCGTTTTCGTCCTCGTAGTGGGTCCTGATGTGCAGCTCCAGCCGCTTCTTGTTGGTGAACTGGACGCCGCAGATGTGGCACTCGTGGCGGGCGCAGAAGAGGGAGGTCTTGGATTTGTGCCAGATGATGTGGTGCTTCAGGGAGACCTCGGAATCGCAGACCTTTCCGCAGTGGTGGCAGGTGTGCGTGCCGTCGAACACCGTCCGGTCCACCGTGTTCGGCAGCGCACTGCCGACGACCGTATTGTTCACGCTCTCGCCGCGTTTGTAGTGGATCGCCATGTGGGATAGGTAGACCTTCCTAAATTGGAACACCCGCTTGCAGATGGAGCACTGGTAATCTTTGCTCTTGAAGCGCGTCTGCCTGTGGTAGTTCATGTGGGCCTGAGCGGCGCGCAGGTGCTTGCTGCGCCGGTTGCAAATGGTGCAGGTGAGCAAAGCCGGGTCCAGATTCGGGTCCTTGTTGTGCTCGCGCATGTGCAGCCGGTAGTGGCATTGGAACCGAAACGTCTGCAAGGCGAGATATCATACGATTTAGCAATTACAACGATTTCCAAATGAAACGACGCCGCTTATGAATAAAAATAAACTGGCAGTGCGCAGACATTGCATAACATTTTACGGATATCACATTTGAGTAATTTCACGCCTCTGCTACGTACACGACCCTTACAAACTATTCGTAAATTTATTTGAAAAATAAAATAGGATGAAACCATATGAAATTTGTAGATTTTGAAAATATAATAATGTATCCCGGCCAACCTACAAGAGATCGGCCGGGATGCATTATGTGGGTGCACTATAATGCTATAGTGCACGAGTGCACCCACTCTTCCATTACTCTCATAGCCCGATGGGACGGATACCCGATACGACCGGTGACCTCAAGAGAAAATCTCCAAAATCAATCAAGTGGTAACTTTAGGATATTCCAGTCAACTGTGTCAAATAAGTTTTTAAGTAAAGAATATATAAAGTATATATGGGAGCGATATGATCCAAATTTTAACTTATCGAAAATCCAACTTTACACTATCGTTATAGTGTAAAGTTGGATTTTCGGATCAAGATATAGGAGAGATATAGAGGAACTCAAAATATAACGTTGGCGAGTGGAACTCACCTCCTTGCAGACGAAACACTCGAGCTTCTTCTCGATGTTGTTGCCCACGTTGGAGTGCCAGTTGACGTGGCGCTTGAGCGAGACGAGCGTGGGCATCTGCTTGCCGCAGATGGGGCAAGTGAACCCGCTGAGGTCGACCAGCGGGCCGCCCTCCGCCGGCGGAACCGTGCCGGGGCCGTTGCGACTCTGGTCCGCGACCAGGGGTTCCGCCTTCGTCACAACGACCTCACAAAAATCCGCCAGCTGCGCGCCCTCCAGCTTCGGCGCCTGCTGCGGCCTCTTCAGCCGGTGCACCAGCTTGATGTGGTTCGCCAGGGCGCTGCAGCTCTTGAAGCGCTCGTCGCACTCGGCGCACGTGTACAGGTTGCGCGGCTTAACGTTCACCGACGTGTGCTTCTGGTTGTGCGCGTTGATCTCGCTCACCCTCATCTCCAGGTCGCAGATGAGGCAGCGCACGGCGCAGCTCTTCAGGTTGATCTTCGCCCGCTTAGTGCCCGAGCTCATGTTGTGCTTGGTGCGCTTGTGGTGGACGAGCAGCCGCCTGTAGGAGAACTGCTTCTCGCAGATGTCGCACGTGTTGTCGTCGCCTTCCTGGCTGGACTCCGTATCCGAGTGGTGTTCCGCTTCGTCGAGGAGTCCGCCCGCGGCGCCCCCGTCCGGCGGCTCCGTCTTCACCTCCAGCTCGCCCGCCTGGTGCCGCTGCTCGTGGCTCATCAGCGCCTTCCTGTAGGTGAAGCGTTTGTCGCACATGCTGCACTTCAGCGGACCGCTCGACACGTGCGCGTTGCTGTAGTTAGACGAGACGGAGGCGTCGTCCTCCATTAGGCCGGCTCTGAAATTAGACAACTATCAATAAATAGCGATCGCTTAGTGGTCGAAATCCACTTGACCAAAGATGCTTTCTTGAGTCCTCTTTAGTAATTGAATAATAGTTTTTTTACTATGACATTTATGATTTGATAATTAAAGTGTTTGATATTATTAGTATAAACGTAAACAATGAACGAATTAGCTTATCTAATATATCGCACCTTTAGAATTGAAGTGGCTTAGCTAAAAAATTGAAGAAAATTACTTTAATGCACCGGACGATTTGTAAACACGTATTCTATCAGTTTATTAAAATTAAGCAGACTCTTTTGGGCCAGACAGGCAAAACGTACTATATTTCTGGCTCTTTCAAATCACGCCACTACCGCGCGTTCCTCGGTAATAAAGAAACCGTTTCAGTGTTGCGACGATAGTGCTAAAAGTGAACTGTATTCCGCCGTTTTAATACTAAACCCAAGGCAAGTTATTTGATCAGTGTTAATTTTCGTAATGACTCCTTTTGGTTTAGAGCGCTTCAATACTAAATAAGATTAATATTGTGGTGTCGTATTTGTACTGCCGTCATTTTATTATCAAACTTTGCATGAATGAACGAGCCGTATTTTATATTATAGCATTACTTTACTAACTAAAAGGTAACGAATGATACTAATATTAGTATCATTCGTATAGTAGGATTCATATGAATTTTTTGCAAGTAGAAACTGAGCAACGAATTTTAGAGAATGTTAACAGTACGCCGGAAATTGTCTTAGAAAAAACATCACAGAACACGAGATTTCGGTCCAGTAGTACATCATCATCTACTTCTTCAAGTCATCCTCAAGCTCCAGTTCATCGTCATCCTCATCATCAGTCTTCTTCATCGGCGGAACAAAACGGAGACAGAATGAATATGAACACAGTTCTTTCGATTATAGCAGGTACAATAGACTCCACTACTATAACTTTTACCCAGCCTTCAACAAGTAACAGACGACGTCTAGATAAACATATAAACTACCCTCAATCGCCTGTGAATTCTGAGGGATCTGACGTTGATTTGAGTGACACAGGTCCGACTTATAGCTATTCATCACTACGAAGACTCTTTGAGTTCATCAACCACCACATTTAACAATGAACATGATGTTAATGATGCTATTTTTCCCCTGAATTACTTCCACGAAATAAAAAATCTAGAAAACGCCTGCGTAATCCATCTCAATGGAAACAAAATATTGTTAAATCGCTTCGCAATAGCGGAAAAGCCTACCAATCACTTTCAAAATCGAATAAAGAGATACCTGAAAAAAAAGTAAGAAACAGTTGTGTTTGTAGACTTCGTTGTTCAGATAATATAACACCTGAGAAGAGATGCGAAATATTCGACTGTTATTAGCAACTAAGTAGTAAAGGACTTGAAGCGATCGTTTATTAAGGCATGCAGGATGGAGGTAAAACTTAAATATAAGTACACAAATGCTACCAATCCTCGTAAACCAAACACAGCCTTTTATTTTACTGTTGACGGCCAAAGAATTCGCGTATGTAAAACTTTTTTTATAAATACATTAGATATAACAGAAAGACAAATAAGAACTGTAAAACAAAAAAAAAAGACTAATTGTAATGGTTTTGTAGATGAAGACCTTAGAGGTCGTTCTAGAAGCCGCATACTAATCGACCTAACTCTTGTATAAAATATGAAATACCACATAAACAGTATACCACGCATAGAGTCCCATTAGGACTTTAATACTAATCAAACCAAAGATAACAAACCTCACGCTCCATACTGGATTTATTACTCGATATTTACAACTGAATTTAATTTTTTTTTAAACAAAAAAGGATTTGTGTGACCAATGTACAAGATATGAATTAGCATCAGCAGATGAAGTTAGATATTCAAGAAAAGTATGAGAAGCATATCAAAGAAAAAGATTTGTGTGGAGAGGAAAAGAGAAGTGATCGCTATAATATTATCGAAACTAACATTTGTGCTGTTTACGATCTTGAAGCAGCAATGCCTTGCCCTAATGGAGATGTTTCATCTTTTTATATTATAGATC